>CM051393.1:9865096-9922514 GCA_028015245.1 Cardamine occulta
GGGTCAAGGTCAGCCAATGAGGCGGTGGGGGATAAGCTTCATCGTCGAGAGGCAAACAGCCCCGGATCACCAGCTAAGGGCCCTAAATGACCGCTTAGTGATAAAGGAGGTAGGGGTTCAGATTTGCATGTGGCTTCAATGCCCAATATATAGCTCAGTTCACCTTGATCCTTCAAAGAAAAACGAGCAGCAAGTGAACAAATAAACTTTTCGATAAGAACCGGATTTCCCATGGTTAGAATATCGTTTATATAGAACAGAACATAAACAAAGTCACTTCCATGATGACATATGAATAACGATGTATCAGCAAGTGAATTCTTGAACCCCAGCCGCAAGTAGATAGGTTCGGAGTTCAGTATACCACGTTTTAGGTGCCTGTTTAAGACCATATAGGGCTTTCTGCAATTGATATACATGGTGAGGCTGATCACGATCCACAAAACCAGGAGGTTGAGAGACATAGACCTCATCATGGAGAGTGCTTTGGAGAAAGGCATTATTAATGTCAAGTTGATGAACCATTTGTATTGCCATTGATTTAATAACCGGACTGAAGGTTTCAGAATAATAAAGACTGTATTGTTGGTTAAATCCCCGTGCGACAAACCTCGCTTTATACCTATCAATAGAGTCTTCATGGAGATATTTGATAGTAAATACCAACTTAAAACTTATCACATTTTGAGTCGTCGTTGGCGGCACCAAGTCCCACGTGTGGTTGCGTAACTGCACAGTTATCTCCTCAGACATAGCATGTCACCAATTTGGGTCTTTGAGAGCTTAGGCCACGGTGTGGGAATCAATATTATTAATTTGGAAACATTCGAAAGTAAATGACACATTGTAAAACTTTATATAAAATATCATTGGAAAAAATGTAATCATTGAATTGTTTATAGTATTTTTATTAGATTATATGATATATAGATGTACTATAAACATATATAACTATTTATAATATATATATACATATATATTAATATTTGTATTTTTCAATTGGGACTTTGAAAATTCTCATTTTCATTCCTAATCGTTTTCAATCGAGAATACAAAATGTGTCCCAAATCGGTAATGCATTTTCTTATGAGACATGAATTTAGAAACAGAAATGGAATGAAATAAAACATGAATTATGTCCATCCCCAATAAGAACAACTCAAATTTTAGTCGTAAGAGTAAAATTATCATCCAAGCAAGAAGCTTGATTTAATAGACATCCAAACTTAAAAGTTTTTATTCGGTTCAATGCGATTCCTTAATTGAACCGTTTAGTTTTACATGATATAATAAATTTTAAATTTTAATTGTTTTAAAAATATAATAAATAGATTTAAACTTTATAAAAAGCTTAAACTTTATGAAAACTCTAAAATATTACAAATATAATTAATTTTTTAAAAGTTTAAAATATTGTAAATATAAAAATTTTAACTTTATCAAGGAGTATAGTTTTTTTAACTTATAAAAAGTTAAGATGATATCAATTTTAATGTCAAAAAATATTTATACAGTTTTCTTAAAATGGATCAAGGAGTATATAGATTTGGTTTCGATATATTCACTATTTTATTACCTAGATTTGAATCAAGATGCAGATATTCAAATATTTTAATTCTTACAATGGATCAGGACAGGTCATAGCAGATAAACACGGGTCATGATAGATCTCAGATCGAATTTCTAACCATTTATAATATTGATATTGGACTAAATCAAACAGTTTTAGATTTTTTGAATCATGTGAAGATATATACATAACACTACTTAATTTTTACAACTAAATTATGTCATAATCTAAATTATTAAAAAAATTTATCTACAAACATAACATCGCACGTGTGAGCGGATCTCGAATTAAGTTTTCTATTCTTTCTTAATTTTCAAACTAAACTTTTTATATAAATTTTAACTATAAGACACCAAAACTTATCCAACAAAAAAATAAACTTATGCACCAAACTATTTATTAAACCCAAAATATAATTTTATGAATATTATGCTAACTTTATAATATCTATACTATTTTACAGTTCACTAACACCCCAAATAATATATTATTTTAAAATGTATGCAAATAAATTTCTATAAACATTTTTTGCACGTGCGGGTTAGAATCTAATTATGTATGTTATATAACCATATATATTAGTTGATAATTTTAAACTCAAAATCGTACGTTAATTTAGTTATACATGGCACTAGAAAATCTTTGCAAATTCTATTATTTGCTTGAATTATTTAAAGGTAAACTATACAAACATATTCTACTAAACATATTCATTTATTACTCTACTAAATATATTCCTTTATTATTCTTCTATGAATTCACTATTCATATTTCTTTCATGATTTATATATATTTTTAAAAATCTTGTTTCTATCATGTTTTTATATGAAAAAAAGAAAACAAAAATTAAACATAGAATAGAGTAAATTATTGAAAATTTTCATTTTCGCTGTTTTCTAATAATTTAGGTATATTTATTTATTAATATATTTTTATTTTCTTGGTTAAACATTAGATTATTAGATTTTATGTATTATTTTTTGTTTTAGTGAGTTTATGTACGTTAATTGTTACTAATGAAATATTTTTCATTTACATACATAGAAAATTGATATAGTAAATACATATATATTTAAAATGTAAATAAATTTATAGTATTTTTTTGAGGTTAAACCGTGGGAGTTCTAGATTTTCGACTCTTAATCTCTCCCAATCCCAAAAAACAAACTTTGGAAATTCTTATTTAAGGAATAACTCTTCATACCAAAGGGGACTCGAATCGGGAACACAAAGAAACCAAATTCCTATACATATATAGTACTTACATTTAAAATACACAGTAAATATTTTAAAAATGTAAATACATAGTAAATTAAATTTAAAAACACCATAAATTATTATTTCTTATTTTATATATAATTAAATCTATTTTGCATAGATACAATCCACAATAAAATTTCATCAAACACATGTAATAGGTAATTTATACCCGCCCAACATGAATAATCATCTAATTGTTCATTATATGGTGAATTAGTTGATTTACTCTCTCTCGCCAAGTATTTTTGTGTGGATAATACATTAGTTACGATCATCCCCAAAACATACAAAAATACAGTATACAATAAATACATTTCATCAAGACGAGTCAGTAAGTGAATGTTTCTTAACTGAGACAACTTCTTCTTCACATAATACAGAAGAAATTGACTTCTTGGTTTGAGATTCTTCTACTTCAGGAATCCATCATGTGGAGGTAGTCAGGTAGAATAAATAATGCGACTCTCCAATTACTTTTTTTTTGTCCTGAGGTTCTTGTTGATGCTATGAAAAATTTATTGCATCTGGTGGAGTGTCGTGGTACAGATCTTCAATGTATATATTAATCTTCTTTAAAACCACATATTCAGATATTCAGACTGGTAAAGTGTCGTGGTATAGATATTTAGATTTTTAAATAAACATTAATCTTCTTAAAACCTCATATTTATGAATAATTTCAGACATCTTACACGTGAAATACCAAATAATCTGAGATCACGACAGATCAATACACAAGAAGATTTCTTCTTCCTGGTGTCTGAAAAGTTATACTTTGCGCATACATCATATGATAAACCAGTGGTTCAACAATCGTTCAACAATTTAACTTAATGGTCCATCAAAGTACTCCGCAATTCTCCAATTACAAACTATTGTTATTCCACTAAGTTAAGAAATTCCGAAACTAAATATCTTTTATCGTTTCTTTTGACAATCAGGAATGGTACAATAAAGGAAAATTTATTCTGTTGGTTGATCGAAAGTAGTTGATTTCGTATAAGTTACTGATTAACAAGTTAGGAATTGTACGTATGTTTCTTTTGATTTGGTTAATGGTTAATTTGTAGACCCAATAATATTATATTAGATGTTTATGTATAAAATCATCTATGCTTTTTAAGAAAAAGGACAAAAGTTGGGGATTCGATCTTTTTTAAATAAATTATAATTTATAAGCACTATAGATTATAGAATGAGCGTTTTTATCTTCTTGATAACGAGATTTAACCTATATAATTCGTAGTGATCGCAAGATTTAACCAACTACAATATTTGAAAACGTGTAGAAAGAGTACTAGTTGATCCTTTCACTTCTTTTAGTAGAAGCTGGTTTTGTGTAAATACTCTCGTAGAAGATTAAAAGTTTGAGAATTAATGAACTAATTTACTTTTAAAACCGTTATATAAACCCTAGCTCATTCCCTCAGCAAAACAATCATCTCACAAAGAGCTATCTAACTCTCTACCCTTAAGTACCAAAAATGGCGGGCTACAACCTCGAAGCTATCGAAGCGGCACCTTTAAAAGATGATCTGGATATTGTGATCCCAACCATCAGAAGCCTCGACTTTCTAGAACAATGGAGACCATTTCTGCAGCATTACCACTTGATCATTGTCCAAGATGGTGACCCTTCAATCAAGATCCGAGTTCCCGATGGTTATGACTACGAGCTCTACAACCGTAATGATATCAACCGAATCCTTGGTCCTAGAGCTAGTTGTATCTCCTACAAGGATGGTGGATGTCGTTGCTTCGGTTTCATGGTTTCCAAGAAGAAATATATCTACACCATTGACGATGATTGCTTTGTAAGTAGATCTCTTTGCTTTCCTCTTCTTAATACGTTTTCATTTGTAATATATTCATTCAACTCTTTGCATTTTTTTCTTATTATAAACAAAAAAAAAGGTGGCAAAGGATCCAAGTGGGAAAGAGATCAATGTGATAGCTCAGCACATAAAGAATCTTGAGACACCTTCAACACCATACTACTTCAACACTCTCTATGACCCTTTTAGAGATGGAACTGACTTCGTTAGAGGATATCCTTTCAGTCTAAGGGAAGGTGTTCCTACAGCCATATCTCATGGCCTTTGGCTCAATATCCCTGACTACGATGCCCCGACCCAACTCGTGAAGCCCCGTGAGCGTAACACCAGGTCATAATATAAAGTTTTACATCCTTGCCAGCTTTATTCTTAAGCATTTTTTTCGGTTTGGTTAGGTTTTAAAGGTTTTCTACTCTTCTTTTTTTGAGAAATGTATAAACGAATTAGAAACAGAACTATTTTCGGTTTGGTTTTTGACTCTTGGTCCGGATTCAGTTCGTTTTATATATTATATATATATACATATACTATATAACTAATCGTTTTTTAAAATCTTTAAATGGATTTGTAAATTAATTATCAGAGGATTTCCGTTTACTTGATCTGTTTAGTTCGGTTGCTAAATGTTGAGGCCATGAATATTTGTGGTTTTTCATCTAGTTTTTTGGATGTTTTTACCAATTATTAAAGAAACTCTAACACTACAACTTTGAAAGAAAAAAATTGCAACAAGATTTTTTTTTATTTTTCCTTTTTTTCTTTATTTCTTTTTGATTAAAAAAAACCAAAAACCAAAAATTTAAAATCTAAAAACTAATTTAAAAACCATTACAATTTGATTCGGTTGTTTTATTTATTCTAAAGATATTTTATAAATTCATTGTTAAAATATAATTTAGTTCGTTTTTATATCGACACGTAATCTTTTACAATATGCATGCATATAAACGCTACAATAGTCTTTGCAGGTATGTTGATGCAGTGATGACAATTCCAAAAGGAGTATTATACCCAATGTGTGGCATGAATCTTGCTTTCAATAGAGAGCTTATTGGACCAGCTATGTACTTTAGTCTTATGGGTGAAGGCCAGCCCATTTCCCGGTATGATGACATGTGGGCTGGTTGGGCAACCAAAGTGGTATGTGACCATTTGGGCTTTGGGGTTAAAACTGGTCTGCCGTATCTGTGGCATAGCAAAGCTAGTAACCCCTTTGTGAACTTGAAGAAAGAGCATAGTGGAATCCATTGGCAAGAGGAGATGATTCCATTCTTTAAGTACCTTCGTTTTTCCAAAGAATCTGACACTGCCGCTAAATGTTATATGGAATTGTCCAAGATGACTAAGGAGACGCTAGGTAAAGTTGATCCTTACTTTGTGAAATTGGCCGATGCAATGGTCGCTTGGATTGAAGCATGGGAGGAGCTTAACCCGTCGGTTGTTGATAACAAGAAGAAGGGCAATGAAAAAGATGTCAAAGCCAAGTAATAATGATTATGATTAATATTTTAATGTTCTTGCTACATGCATGAATAAGTATAATGTGAGTTTACTTTATGATCGTTTATTTATTGTTCTCCGTTTTGGAAGTGTAATAATTTGTGTGACATGTACTAAGCGTGATTGGAAGAAAAAATAAATACTTTCATGAAGATATATACTTTGAAAATACTTTGAAAAAAATAAATACTTTCATAATATTGTTCTCCATTCCTTAATAATATATGTTTTGAAAACAAAAATACTTTCATGAAGATATATACTTTTTGTTTTTAATGCAAAATTTAGAATTCTACTTTTGCCTCTATTAATTAGAATTAATACAAATTCTGAAAAAAATTTACCAAAACAAAAATTTAGAGTTAATACAAATGAAATAATTGATAATTAATTATAAAAAAAATACATTTAAAATTTTAAAAATATTTTTAATATATGAGCGTAACCTTAAAATGTAACATTAAGGAATAGAGGGAATATATCTTTTTATTTATTTTATTGCTATAAACTCCCTCCTCCTTTGACCAAAAAAAAAAGAAAAAGACTCCCTCCTCATTTTTCTTTTAAGATTTAACTCAAACATAGTTTTTATAGAATCACAACTGATTGTTTACGTAGTGGATTCGTTGTTTGAGGAAATTGTTCATCCTAATCGCATATAATATATGTAGTTGAATATCATCGTACTAGAATTAGATCAAAACTTATCTAATAATGATGTCACATACAATTAAAAAAAAAAAATTACAACCGATTACAAATCAAGTTTTTATGGCGTGCATTCTAACCCCTCAACGAGGAATCACATAACTCATGTTATAAAATATCTCCCCACGGATAAGTCTCACGTCGATGATGCTTCAAAAAGCTCCACGTCATCTCATGAGTTTGCATCTAGTTTAAAAAAAACAACCATCTACGGAAAAACAAATCCAACTTGAACAATTTGACGTTAGAAAAAAGAGCATTAGAAAGTTAGAACGTAACCATCAATGGGACCATAGTTAAAATCGCGAGTGTCTTTGTGGAAGCAGGTATGAAATGACAATCAAGTTTTCCCAAGAAAACTATCCAAGTGTAAGGATTTTGGTTTTGATCATTATAATATGGTTTTTGGTGCTTTTGACAAGTTATTAATATGGATGGTTCAATAGTTTTTTTTTTGGTTAAAGTGGATAGTTCAATAGTTTCTTATTATAATGTGGATGGTTCACTAGATTCGTATTATATAATATGCTTTTCTGGTGAGTTTGACAAGTTTCCGCAAAAGAAATCTCACGAACCCCTCCGCTTCTGATTATTATCCTCGTTTCTCCGTATATCGATCGTATAAACCAGTTATTAATTACATTTACAATTTTGACCGTTCGCTTTCACAAAATCTAGTAGTCGCTGCTTTTAATTAGTCGAATTCTAATTAATGATCAATTCTAAGGGAGTGTATAAGAATTTGAATTTTAATGAGTTTTGAGATGATTTTGATGAATTTTTGTAAATTAAATACTTTATTATGATTTGTTATTAAAATTCTCTGAAATTTTACCTAAAACTATTTAATTTATATATTTGTATTTTCATTTAAAAAACTCCACTAAAACACATTCAAATCACCTAAAATCACTTAAAATCCATTATCTAATATTTCTAATAACAGTGTATTTGATTGTATATTTTCAAATCATTAATCTAATAATATTCGATTTTAATTTTTTTTTAAAAATCATGTCTAAATAATATTTTTTCGTTTTACTAGAAATTACTTCAAATATTTGATTAAATACATGATTAGTTTAAATGATAAGTAAATAAAAAGTTATCTCAACTATAAATTTTCGATAATGCCGCCCCCGGGAGTGTTTACCTCGGGTAGCTATAATATGAGGAAGGCTTTTCACAGCAGCAAGTGTCGTTTCCTTGAGATTTTACCTGTCAACAAATATATCATTTTAAAGCTATTATTTGTCACATATTGACTTTCTTCGGTGTATAAGATAAACTTCAAGAAAAATGTGGAAAACATTTCTCCTTATCCTCTCTTTCTCCCTATTTAACTATGATTTGTTACAAGCAAGGTCGAATATTTACGGCAACAAAAACAACGGTTAATCATCTGCCGAAAAAAGAGAATAGGGTAAATTCTTTGACCATGAAAGTTAACAAATTTTAAAGAAAACAATGCTATATAGTATTAGTCTATCCAAATCCATTGCAGTTTAATCCTTTTAAATTAACACAATGGTCTTCAGATTCTTTTGGAATCATTCAAAACCATTTATGAAATGTTATAAACCCAGTAACCAAAAAAAAAAAAATGCTAGAACATTTAAAATTAATAATTAGAGAACAGAGAACGTGTGTTCTTCAATTAAAAAATAAATAGAAGTTGAAAATAAGTATATTCGAAAGGTGAAACCAGGTGGTATTCGTCTTGCAAAGGCGACTAAACCATCTCCGTTGACCAAATTGAATGAAAACAAACATACCAAATTACCAATAATATGTTTGAAATATATATTTGTTAACTACGTGATGTCAAAAAGATCATTTGTTAATTAAGGAATATATTGGAGATTACTAAAATTATCAGAATCTAATACTACATATAATATATAAACTCAATTATTTGACCCATGAGTGCTTATATGGTGAAGTATGTGTATATGTAAAAGTTAAGCCTGCCCTCTTCTAGTTGTCAACGTCCTCAAAGTAAACCCTTCTCTTCTTTCCCAATCAAGATCCTCTATATATATGAAAGATTGAAGAAGTCGATAAACTCGTAAACCCAAAAAAAAAAAACCGGTCAACGAAAAGTTGTATGACCCACAAACACTTCTTGATTCTGTTCTTGAGAAGAAAATATCAAACCAATTAAATACGATTCTCATAGGAAAAAAAAAACCATTTATGAAGAACCCGATAATGAAGACATGGAAAAAAATGAAGTCTTTTGGGCATATGAGCTCTTCGACCCCGGCCTCGATCTCGAAAAGCAAGTCTTGGAATGGATCTGTTTCTCTTGAGGATGTTGAGAACAACGAATCAAAAGGGAAGATCAAGAAAGTGTCTCCCCAACATGGTTTTTTCACGGTTTACGTGGGTCCCACGAAACAAAGAGTCGTGGTGAAGACGAAACTAGTGAACCATCCTTTGTTCAAGAACTTGTTAGAAGACGCAGAGAATGAATATGGTTATAGACGCGATGGACCCATTGTTCTTCCTTGTGAGGTTGACTTCTTCTTCAAGGTTTTGGCTGATATGAAGTCTAATGATGGTCGTAATGATGATTATGATTATGATGATGATGATGATGGTTTGATTAATCCTCCTATTTGCGGGTTAGGTACTCCATATAGATCATGTGGTGGTGGTCGTAACGATTCCATGGCAATGGGACGGAACGGCTCATATAAGCTTCTTCGATCACCGTCTGTGTTCAAGTTGAATATATTTTGAATCTTTTTCTTCTTTCTTTTATTATATACCTAAGTTCTTGTTCATAACATTACCATATACCTTTTCTTTTTTTTGGCATGAGTGGAAATGTGAAAAGAAACCCTCTCACTTCTCCAAATCTGTAACAATTAGCTAGCTTGAATACTTTTTTTTTTATGTTGGTTAATTTGTATTATATTTGACACATGCACTGTTATTATTGATATCTGATTTTGTATCTTAAATCTTTAATATACATATACATGCATGTTAGAGATTTTGGATGAGTAAGACTTGAGTTAAAGAGAACTAAAAGCTGTAAATGTACTAAAAATAAGGAAAAAAAAAATTGGATTTAACGACATCAAATACAATCCAGAATATCAACGCTTTAAGCTCTACTCCACTCTACAAAATAATCTGTCTGTTTAATAATAAGATTCATTTTACCCTTTCCGTATAAGAAAATGTATAAATATTTTCGCTTTGTACTTTTAATATCAATCATAAATTAAAGATTTAATTTTATCTTTGTAAATCGGATATTTTTAATTTAAAAAGAAAAGGTAACTGAGACTTACATACGAGTAATATTATATTAGGAAAATGTATAGTAGACATTATAATAACTTTTTATAATACGTGTGAAATTATTTGAAAAGACGCATATAATGAAACGAAAAGAGTAGTTATTTTCCTTACATGATTTCTAAGAGACACGCTCAATCGCCCTTATGTATTTTTGAATTATTCAAATGGGCGAAATGGTAAGCATTCCTATTTGGTTATATTTTACAGGCATCATATATAATAATTTATTATTTATATGACAACTTAAATTTTGGTTTGTATCCGATTGAAAATATTATTATCTTTCGTCAAAGAGGCGGCAGAGAAAGAATTGTGGCTCCAATAAAAAGTTGAAAATGATGTTATAAGAATTAGGTGTCGCTCATACCAAGTGTGTATTTAAGTATGTAACTGTATTAATTGTTATCTTAATTTTGTTCCGACTTGTGATGAAATCATGCAATACGTGTGGCTCATAATTTAGGCTTTGAAAAAAACTTGTATGTATAATAGACTAGTAGTTCGTTTCTATATTTAGATATTGTAACTTAATTAACCAAAATTATTTAAACCAAAAATGCTGCAAAAATTATAGGATTACCACGTCAATACAAATGTTCCTCTTTTAATATATAGAGGATGCTTGAATATACCGACTGTATAAACCAATTAATGACATTTACTATTTTTACCGTTCCCTCTCACAAAATCTAGCAGTGCTTTTAAATTCTTCGAATTCTAATTAGTGATCAATTATACCCATAAAAAAAAAAAATTAATTAACCATTTAAATGTTGCATCTAGATTAACTATTTTGACGCAACACTTTTCAACAATTTAAATGCACAGAATCATTAGGTCAATCTATATTTTTAATCTATTTTTGTGTTCAATTAAAAATTTACCAACTTACTTTTTATGGAAAAAACTTTTGATAGAATATTTTAAAAGGGATGAAGACCCTTATCCTTAAATTTTATGCAGAATCTAGAAGGCTTCGAGAACCTAAAACATGGAATTGACACTAAGGAGGAAGAGGTGATCAAGCATGGAGCAAAGGAAGCAAAGAAAGCACTTTTCGGACCCAAGATTTGTTCTCGGACAAGGAAGTTTCACCAAGTTTTTAGAGTTTTGCTACATCAAGTACTAACTCATGAGGATCACTCGAGTAATGAGAGGGTTTCAAGGCCACTTTGGTCATGATACATGTTCGAGAAGGCTAGTGCATGTCCATATGATCCACTCGCACTCTTTTTTTCTTATCTCGGTTTTTTCCATGTGGTTTTCCGAGTGAAGTTTTTAATGAGGCTTGTGGCTCATATGCTCCTATTTGCCATTGCCTAGTCCGATTCACCAAGGCCCATTATCATCATCTTTAGGTACAGCCAAGACGTGTTTGAGCTAGAGACTATGGGGCTGAAGACTACTATAGCAGTATCTCTCGTGGTAGTCATAAGAGGCCAAGACGTGTTAGAGATGAAAGGAATCAACCACAAGATAACCTTGGTTGTCTCAAGCTTTGTATACCAACACTTCATGATTCCGACGCCTACTTGGAGTGGGAAAGGAAGATCGAAATGGTCTTTAAGTGTCAACGCTATACAGAAGCGAATCGTATGAAGATTGCAGCTACTGAGTTCTGTGACTATGTTTTGATTTAGTGGGATCTGCTCGTGACTTCTAGGAGAAATAACCAAGAGTACCCGATGGAAACTTGGCCCGAAATTAAGAATATCATGAGAAAATGTTTTGTGCCAAGTTATTATTATCGTGAGTTGCACAATCAACTTAGGAGGCTTGTACAAGGAGAGAAATCTATGGAGGATTATTATCAAGAGTTGGAAACCCTTTTGATCAAGGCTAACATTCAAGAAGACTGAAAAGCAACCATGTTAAGGTTCCTAGGATGATTGCAACGTGAGATTCAAGATAGGTTGGAAATGCAGCACCACGTGGATTGACAGGAAATGTTACACCAAGCTATATTGATAGAGTAACAGCTTAAGAGGAGAGGACCAATATGTCCAAACTACGGGGCTGGAAGTAGCAATGCTAGAGGGAGCTATCCAAGGGAAGACAAGTCGAGAGTACATGGAGATAGCATTCAGTCAACACTTCAAAACTGGAAGCTAAGCCGTATGTTGTTAATCAAGGAGTTAAAAGCAAGGTGAAGACAAGGACTAATAGTGTCAAGTGCTAAGAATATCAACAAAGAGGACATTACACTAATGAGTGCACCAACAAGTGGATCATGGTTCTAAAGGAAAGTGATTATGAGTCCGAGGATGAACAGCTGGATTCTAACCTAATTGAGGATGAGCATGTAGAGCTACCAGCTAAAGGAGAATTGCTTGTGGCAATAAGGACTCTAACTATTCAATCCAAGGACAAGGAGCAATAGTAATATGATTACTTATTTCACACCCGTTGTTACGTGCAAGGCAAGGTTTGTAATCTCATCATCGATGGTGGAAGTTGTACTAACATGGAGACTATGGTTAAGAAGCTAGGATTGAACGTCAAGAAGCATCGTAAGCCGTATAATCCTTAATGGCTCAACGATGACAGAGAAATGAGGGTGAAACATCAAGTGGAAGTGCCTATCGTCATTGGAAAATATAAGGATGAGATTTTGGGCGATGTTTTGCCAATGGAGGCTGGCATATACTTCTTGGGAGAGCATGTCAATCAGACCGAAGAGTGGTACATGATGGCTACACAAATCACCATACGTTTGAGTTCAAAGGGAGAAAGACTATTCTTATGTCGTTGCTGCCTCATGAGGTATATCTCGATCAAATTCAACTCAAAGAAAAGCAAGAGCAAGGTAAGAAAGCTAACCTCTTTTCTATGGTTGGTAAAATTCAATATGATGATCTATTTGATCTTAAATTATTTATTCCTTCGGGTAAAATGTCTTATGAAGCTAACCTTGCACCGGTGCCACCAATGAACTTAATAATTTTTTGCAGGATGTATCTTTAGGTAACAACACAGGACAAGCACGACATGTATTACATCATCATAGAATAGAACCACACTGTAGTGAAAGAAGTAACCAAGCTAAAGAAAATGGAGAACAACATGCAGGCAAAGTTTTTGAGGAGTACTGAACCAACCCAACTACCAAGTACTTTGCTTATGATGGCGAGAAGAAGCTGCATATTTACAATGTTATGTTCATCTACAATACCAAATAGACACCACCAGTTCAAGACATGAGTGTTTTGGAACACAAACGACCCCCATCAAGCTTTAGATTGATTTAAAGGGCTTAACATTGTTGATAGTTCAATCTAGTCCTACTGATGATTTTTTATCTACTAACATGGATTTTTATTTTAGTAGGATAAGCAAGGGAGATCCTAAGACTTGCAAGGAATAGGTGTTTGAGTCGAAGAATAGAAACTCAACTAAGGATTTTTTAAGAAATGGAGTCTTTGTCTTCAACTACTTCCGTAATACAAAGCAAGGGACTAAGGAGCTAAATATTTTGCGACAAATTACTCTTGTGGGAATGGCTAAAAAATGAAGAAAGGAAGTGCTGTCCAAAGCTCTTAAAGAAAGCAACTACAAAGCTGAACCTCTCTTGAAGATCCATGAAAATAGCAACCATCGACTTGATCTCCGAGGTAAGTTTTCTACAATTTTATTTTTCGATGGTTCTAACTTAGTGCTGTTCATGGCAGACCAAAAAGATTTGAGGACTAATCCTTTTCAAATAGGAGAGGATGATGCGATTCTAGAAGGCTCCAAGGTCCTAGAACATGGAGTTGGCACTAAGGAGAAAGAGGTGATTATGCATAGAGCAAAGGAAGCAAGGAAAGCACTTCTTGGACCCAAGACTTGTTCTCGGACAAGGAAGTTTCACCAAGTTTTTAGAGTTTTGCTACATTAAGCACTAACTCATGAAGATCACTCGAGTAATGAGGGTTGTGTCAAGGCCACGTTGGTCATGATACACGCTCGAAAAGGCTAGTGCATGGCTATATAATACACTCGCACTCGTTTTCTCTTATCTCGGTTTTGTCCCATGTAGTTTTCTGAGTTAGGTTTTTAATGAGACTTGTGGCTCATATGCTCATATTTACCATTACCTAGTCCAATCCACAAAAGCTCATTATCATCATTTTTAGATGCGACCATCTATCTATCTTATCTTCTTTTCAAATTCAAACTTTTTGTTAATTTTTGTGTGTTTTTAAGTGTGTTGTTTACCAAAGCATGTCTCGTAAACACGTTCTTTCTCTCTTCTCTATCTCGCCTCCTTCTCTTTATATTGAGGCTGAGACTATATTTGTAACGCATCTATCTTTTAATCAATCTAAATTTCTTTCTAAAGATCAGATCATTAAACTACAATTTTTGTTTGTCGAGTTGTGTTCTCTTAAAACTTATCAAAGGGTCTTCCGTAACCCTTCGTGGTGTCTATCAATCCATTTTCACCTTGTTTTTTGCTTGCGTGCTGAGCATTGTTCGAATTCGTTGTCTATAACTTCACAGTGTCGAGATTGGGGGTGATTCCTCACCGGAATCACATCAAAAAATCTCCTGACTCCATAAATGCTTTAGGTTTTTTTTTTTCTATTTTGCATATTCCACGTGTATCAAATCATATGGCATATTTCTTGGCTCGACTTGTTAGATCTTTTCCTAGAGTGGTTTTCTACATAGATTATTCTATTCTGATATTGTTAATCACACCACTCTAAACTTAAGTAATAGAATAGCCGTTTGTCAAAAAAATATAAACTTGAGTAATAGAGTAGATGTTTGTCAACAAAAAAAAAATGTAACCAGAACGGGCCCTCAACCCAAATAATTTATGTCGCATTCTTTTTACATTGATTTAAGAAACAAAATGCACTTCTTGGTTTTGAAAAACTGGTTACTATCACAATACCTTGTACTTAAAGTGATGGGTAATTTTACTCTACCCTAATCCTAACCCTAAATAAACCCTCTAAAAAAGGACCATCTTTAAAATTACCCTAAAAATATCCTATATTAATTAGGTAATCCAAACAAAACCCTAAAGATTTTAGAATTACCCGCGGGTACCCTAACTATATTTTTTTAATATTTTATTTTTTTATTTAATATTATATTTATGTTTAATTATCATTATTTTTTGTTACTTTTGTTGTTTAATACTTTCAAATTCATCCAATATTAGCATCTTGGTATAAACGGAAACAAGATTTTAAGTTTTTGACGGGAAAATAAAATTTTACGTTATTGGCCGAAAAACATAGAATCACTTTTTCGGCGGAAAAACGTGGAATCACGTTTTTAGAAAGAAAAATGGAGCTTATATGATCTGGCGGGAAAAAGAGATTTTACTTTTTTTGACGGAAAATCATGACACGAAATCATGGTTTTTACATAAAAGCAAGAAACTAATGCAAATTGTGTTTTTGGCGAGAAAATTAGATTTGAAATTTTTGGCGGGGAAACAAGATCTTATGTTTTCGGCGGAAAATCACGGAATAATGGGTTTTACATAAAACGAAAGAAAAATGGAATTTATGTTTTTGGTGGGAAAACCAGATTTGACGGTTTTGGCGAGAAAACGAGATTTTACGTTTGTGGTGGGAAATCACGGAATCATGGGTTTTACATAAAAAGAGAGAAAAATGGAATTTGTGTGTTTTGGCGGAAAAAACAAGATTTTACGTTTTTGGCAAAAAACGAGATTTTACATTTTTGGCGGGAAATCACGGAATCATGGTTTTTACCTAAAATAAGAAAAAAAAATGTAATTTTACGTTTTTGGCAGGAAAATGAGATTTTACGTTTTTGGCGGAAAATAAGAAATCACATTTTTGGAAAGAAAACATGTAATCACGTTTTTGACAGAAAAATGAAATTTTGCATTTTCGACGGAAAAACATGATTTTTCGTTTCCGGTGGAAAAACGTAATCTTACATTTTTTAATAAGTTAAATGAATGAAAAGTTATTTTAATTATTTTTAAAATAATAAAACAAAATTTGTTATACATTCCATTAGAAAATAATTTTGAATATTTATTGATTAATAATAATAATAAAACCCTATGGATACCCTAAACTAGCCCTGCGATTAAAAACCAAACCGGTTTGTCCAAACCGAACCAAACCGAACCGAACCGGTTTGGAGGAAAATCGTTTATTGATCGGTTATTGCCAAGAAACCGATCGGAAGTTGATTTAAATTAAAATCGGTTATTGCCAAGAAACCGATCGGAAGAGATTTAAATTAAAATCGGTTATTGCCTCGGTTCGGTTCGGTTTAGAGGTAACCGATCGGTAAACCGAACCGTAATTAAACTTAACCTTTCATTTTTCTTCTCCCTCTCTCACCCGCATCTCTTTTGTCACCATTGCTCTCTCCCATACATTTCTGCATCTTCCCTCTGTCCCATCTTTGTTTTGTTTCTCCAGTTTCTAAAACATAAGGTAGTTATTCACTTATTCTCCATCATATTTCTTAAAATTTTCAATGTGGGGGTTAGGGTTTTGGTATAGATTTTGTGTATCCATGTCTATCCAACCTTTAATTGTTGATTTGTTACGATTATTTCTTCAATTTTTAGTTTGTGAAAGAGCTTTGGGTCTTAGGGTTGAGTTTAATTTTCAATTTCATATTTAGAGTTTGCGCTTTGTGTTTTTGTTTCTCCTGAATTTGGTCATCTATATACTTTGATAATCAGACTTTGGATGTAAATCATCTTCGTCAAATTTCTATTGTGCCTCATTGTTAGCCTTTTGCCTGGATTTTTATTGTTTGATGGTAGCATTACTTTAAACGAAGTTTCTTGCAGAAAAAAAAAATTCAGACTTTGGATTGATATTGTTAAGTCTATAATCAAACCGTTAACAAGTGAAATGTGGTTTTATTGTTGTAGTGACCAGCAAATTGAAACTAACATGTTTGGTTTGGTTTTAATTTGAAACTTGCAACTTAAGTTGGTTTTTAAAAGAACCAAAGTCTGTAATGTGCATGTTCTGTTTTTTTCAAAAGATTAAACATTACTCAGTTTTTTATCGTTGGTGCTATTTGTTTTTTTTTTTTTTTTTTACAAATGCAGAAAATTAATTAATTGTTGTTGTGTTTTATATCTGATCAAAGTTTGTGTTTGTTTCAGACATTGCTTGTTTAACTCTGGTTTTTATCAACTTTGTGTAATTAATTTGAGACGTTCCTTGTTCAATTATGTTTTTAATCACGTTTGTTTAACTTGCATAATTTTGTCGGTTGTTTTGACTTCTGATATTAACTTTCTCTGTCTTGTCTTGTCTTGTCTTGTAGATGATATCTGATGTTGACAACAAAGAAGTTGGAGAAGCTTCGATAGGAAAGAAAAGAACGACGACAAAGAGACCAAGTTCTGAGCTTCCACCGAAACCAAAGAAAAGGCAAGTTGAGAGAGCAGTTGTATGGCAACATTTTATTTGGAGGAAAAATGATAGAGCACTTAGCAATTGTCGGTACTGTGGCACAGAGATTGGTTGTGACAGCAAGAAAAGTAGGACAAGTGCAATGAAAAATTATATAGACAGATGTAGGCTGTTCAAGACATTTGAAGAGACAGGTACTCAGAAGGTATTGGCTGGAGATAGTAATGGTGTAGTTACAGCAATTAAGTATGATAGGGGTTTGTTTAGAAGATCAGTGAATGAGATGATTGTGATGAATGAGTTACCTTTTTCATTTGTGGAATCAGAAGGGTTTAGGAGGTTCTGTCACAATGTGATTCCAATGTACACGGTTCACTGCAAGAGGACAGCAACTGAAGACATCTTTGGAATGTTTCTAACAGAAAAATCTAATCTAAAGAAGTTGTTTAGTCGTGAGAAGAAGAGAGTCTCTCTTACCACTGATATATGGGTATCTACTATAACTTCTTGCAGCTACATAGTGGTTACAGCTCATTGGATTGATGGAAATTGGGATATGCAGAAAAGGATTATCAGCTTTAAGCCAGTGACAGACCATAAAGGAGCCACCATTGCTGAGCATCTGAGTAGTTGTCTAGAAGAGTGGGGAATTGAGAAGGTATTCACAGTCACAGTGGATAAGGCTAAAGGGAATGATCGAGCAGTAAATTTATTCACAGAAGCTCTTAGGCAACATGGTCCTAACAGCTTAGTGTATGATGGGAAGTTAATACATATGTGTTGTTGTGCGCATGTATTGAACTTGATAGTGAGGGATGGTCTGGCCAAGGTGAGTACAAGTGTAGAGGGTATTAGGAATGTAGTCAAATACGTGAGATCATCAGACAATAGATTGAAATCATTTCAGTTAAGAGTTGAGAATGGAAAGGTTACTAAAGGAAGCTTGTCTATGGATGTTGCAACTCGGTGGAACTCCACCTATTTAATGCTGACTGCTGCATCGAAGTTTAGAGTAGCATCTGAGAAAATGGTGGATGAAGACAAGCTTTAGAATGATTATTTTTTGGTGTTAGAAGATAATGGACTTAAAAGGGTTGGACCTCCTACTTCTCAAGGCTGGGATGAAGTGGCAAGGTTGAATAAGTTTCTAAAAATTTTCTTCACTTCCATTTTAGCGTTTTCAGCATCCAAGACAGTGAGCTCTACTATTTGCTACAAAGAGATAGTTATAATTGAAAGAAATTTGATTGCATTGGGTCGCAGCAATGATAAGGTTCTAAGCTTGGAAGCAACAACTATGAGGAAGAAATTTGAGAAATATTGGGATGGTCTTCTCAATATGAATCCATTTATCAACATTGCAAGTGTGCTTGATCCTAGAAACAAGATGCAGTTTGCTAGTATTTGCTTTGACAAGCTTTATGGTAAGGACAGTGTAGAAAGTAATTTTAGATCTGGGATTAGAACCTTGATGAAAAAGTTGTATGAAGAGTATGTGATAAAGCTCAGTTCTGAAAGTAGTCAATGTGATAATCTGGGAATAAGGAGTAATGATGGGGAAACAGAGACTTTGTTTGATGATTTTTCAAATGATGAGGGGTATGAGAGGAGAGATTCTATCTATAAGGAGATGGTTTATGAGTCGGTAAATGAAGAAGCAAGTAGTAAGCTTGACATATATCTGTTGGAGAAACGTGTGGCAAGAACTAGAAACAATCTGGGGATGGATGATGATGTGCTAGCATGGTGGAGGTGAAACAATGTTAAGTATCCAATCTTGGCAGAACTAGCTAGGGATGTTATTGCCATTCAAGTCTCATATGTTGCTTCAGAGTCAGCATTCAGTACTAGTGGTAGGATTTTAGGTCCGCGCAGGAGTTGTCTGACACCAACCATGATTGAAGCACTTATTTGCACACAACAATGGCTAAGAAATACCATTAATGCAGAGAAGCTTGCAAAAGCTTGCAAACTTGGTTAAGATGTTAGAAGAGTTAGATTTTCATGAGGAATTAAGTAATAATTTGTTAATTTTGTTTTGTTTCTATCACTTTTTGTCAAATTCATTTGTTGATTATTTTGTTATGTCTTCTGACTGTCTTTTATCTTATGTAGGTACTCGGACACTACCAACCGGTAAACAACTTTTGACTTCTCTGTTTTCTAAATTTATTTTCTTTATATTTATTTATGTAAATTTTGTCTTTTTATGCTGCTAGAGAGTAAACAACATAAAGTGTGAACGGGAGTGAGCATGAAGCAATAACCACTATACAGGCTTGTCCCCATCCATCTCTATATCTCTTTGTCTTTCACTGAGTAAGACTAAGACTAATACAAACTCTACCCTCAGTATTTTGTGTTTTGCTATGTATTGGACATTTGGTATCTAAACTTAAGTACTGTCTACCAGTACCAACTACGGAGGAGATTACTTCATCTCTTTATCTCTTTTGTTTGATATTCAAAATCAGAGTTTATGATGAATTGATGATATTTAAGATTTATTTTGAATGTATGTTTGCTGTTAGTCTTAATTTGAACTGGATATATGATTATTTTTGTGTAAATTGAATGTTTGATGATGTGATTTCTGTAATTGCAAATAAAAACCAAAAATAACCGGAATTAATCATAATTTTTTTTTAAATCGGTTTCATTCCGCAAGATTTCTAAAACCGGAAATAACCGGATTCCAAACTGAACCGAACCGTAATTAATTTTGGTTTGTTTTGGCAAGATTTTTAAATTCCGAATTAACCAAAAATCCGAATTAACCGACCCAAACTGAACCGAAAAACCGAACTCGCAGGGCTACCCTAAACCCAATAGGATAAACTCTATTTGAACCTATGTACGATGGGTACCCATCCTTTTTAAACCCTCATCGTTTTATCTAAAAAGGATAGGATAATGAGTGTAAATATTTTTAAAAATTTAGGGTATCCATCAGATAATTACCTATAGTTAACATCCCTAATCCTACTAGACCAAAAAGATCTTACATCAAACTGGCCGCCGTAACTAATATATATTTTGAATCCCAAACATAAATACAAACTTCATGTCCTTGTAACTTAGGGCCGAATCTGTAGCCCAATCAAGATATCTTGTATCAATAATTTCAAATTGGCCATAGTTATATTGTTTTGGTAAAAAAAAAACACGTAAAACAATGACTAGAATTTTGGAGGCTTTGAAACGAAAAAAAAAAACTGTTTTAAAATTTTTTGTAATAAAATATGTGTTATAACTAAAATTTGATATACTATTTTATAATAAACTTAGAATAATTAACACTATTTTTAATGTATAAAAATAAATTCTAATACTATTTTCTTAAGGTATAACATATAATTTTGAAACTATTTTGTAATCTATTTTCTAAATTAACACTATTTTTAATCTATAAAAATACTAAAACTTATAATTTTATATTACAAAAAAACACTCTTTCATATATAAAACTAGCGTGGGTCAATTTTTTTAATTTAAACTAAATTAAATGAAAAAAAAACAGATATCGACATCATCTATCAATACCAAAACAACAACCATTTATAAAGGATGAGGTTGTTTATCCGATAACACTCTCTAATCTTTTTTTTTTAATTCTGAAACACCTCTTTGAAAACTACATTCATTATTTATCTTTGAAGTTTGCATTCTTTGTAATAGAATAAACATACTCAAATCTTTATTTGATGTTATCCTTGATAAATGCACATAAGCCTGACCATGAAAAAACACATGGTTTGGCAAATAGTTTTCTTCTTCGGTCAGTGATTGTCTTTGATAATCATAGCAAATGCGAGAGATACCGAAAACTTTTTTCATTGCACTTAAAATGGCAGTTTGGGTCTAAGAGACCCGCGCTACAGCGTGAACGATATTTTTTTATAGAAAATTTGGTTTAACAGAAATAAAATTTTAATATTAGTAATTTGTTAATAGTTGTTTAAATTATTTTTAGCAAATTTATTTGATTTAAAATAATTTATGATGAAGGTATAACGATTATGAATTTGTTTGTAGTAGTGTAAGTAAGTATAAAGTTTTTAATCATTGAAAGTATAATGATGTTGGTTTTAGTGGTTTGTAGTTTGTGTAAGTAAATTATATATTTAATATATTTAATAATTTAACTAACACACGACTATTATATATTTTAACTAACATACGATTATTAAATTAATCCATGATTTTGTTATATTAATCTGTGATATATCTTCAAGAAATTGAAGTTATATATATGCTAAGTTGATGATCTAACCATAAAATAAATGAGTTAAAACTAAAATAAAAAATCAAATACATGATTTAAATTTTGATGATAAAGATTTATAAAAGGATTCTTGCTTGGATTGATCGTTATGATAGTTTTGAAGATATTGATTTTAACTAAAAACAGATTAGAAAGAATACAAAGGAAGAGGAGGTTGATAAATTCAAATTAAATACAAATGATAGATATTGTAATGATTACGGTTTGTTTCCCATTAACTAACACTTGAACAACTCTCATTTTATAAAAAGGATATCTATAAACAACTAAGTAAAACTTTAATGTTTGGTTGGAAAAAAAAAAACAACTAAGTAAAACATGTTCATTTTGATTTTTTTTTTCTGAGACGAAGGAGAAGATGCTCGAAAATATCATATGTAAGTTTATAATATTAAGATACTACAATTCACACCAAAATCAATTCGTTTCCACTCATATAATTTCTTTATCCGTTGTATTTATAGGTAGATATATCGTGTGCACATGATTAAGGTTATGTTATTTATTCTGTAGATTTGTTAGTTAGATATATATATTCCTTACTTTAGATTCTAATATTAATTGCATATCTTGATTATTGATTGCATTTAGTTTTGTTTGTTTTTTCTATTTTAACATTTAAAAAAAGCAGCAAGTATAAATATAGAAGGAAAAGTTCGGGAAATAATGCATTCAAATCAAAATAATTAGTTTTATTATTTATTTTTATTAGGTAAGAGAATGTTTGAAGATATGAATAAGTATATAGATATTTGGATACATGAATTACTCAAGAGTACTTCAATTTTAATAATATAAAGATAAATTTTTAAATTTAAGAAAATGGCAATAAAATATATATTTTACTAATATATTAAATAAAAAATAAAAAATTAGGGCTCTAAAATCTATTTAACATTATGAACCTAAGGCAATTGCCTTTTCTTTTCTTTTTTTTTCATCAGGCACGTCACTTCGTAAAAGACTAAAATATCAGTATTTATTAATTACTAATAGTACGGTAAAGAGAACAAGGATCTAAAGGCCTTGGCTGCATGAAGGATCTTCTTGCCAGGAGCCTCAGTCATTGGCAATGTCGGTCCGGCCATCAGCAGCCACCGGCCCACCGACTCCGTTACCTCTGAACAAAACACTTTCCATAATATTACACTACCGATCCAGCCAGGTTCCAACAAGTATCTATCTCCTCTACACACGCTTCTCATTATCGCTTTGGCACACCTCTCTGCTGATTCCACTGGAAATACGCATATTTGCACCTGATTCATATACATATATATTCATTTTCTACACAACAATTCATAGTAACAAAATGGTGAATAACAAGTTGTGTCGATCTATATCTAAAACTATTTAACCATAACTTTTTCATATTTGTTTAACAATTCAAGAATATTAGAGATTCAACCAAGAATGCTTACATCTCTGAGCTCTTTATCTACTACGAGTTTACCATCCTTAGTCATGAACTTGCCTCGGCTCAATTCCGAGTCGATGATCCCGGGTGCTACTATTGTAATCCCGATCTCTGATCCAAACTCAGTTCTTAGTGTTTCATAAAAAGCGATCACGGCGGCTTTACTAGCCTGAATTCATCCATAGAAAGTTAAGGTATTAAATGAATATTTGACATCAAATGGTTAATAAATTAGGAGAGACAAATGGAATGCAAAAATGTTACACAATAAAAGCTCAATCTAGGTGAAGCAATGTATCCACATCCAGAAGCAATCACCACAATCCTTCCTCTAGACATCTTTAGGTATGGAGAAGCAAAGAAGGTGCAATACACAGATCCCCAAAAGTTAATGTCCTATGTAAAGAAAAATAAAAGAAAGTAATTATAATCGGTTAGTAGAAAATATATTGACTTAGGTAAATATTTGGTCGGAGTAAATTGACCATAGCCGGTGAAGCCTTAGAGAGATCGTCGATGTCTTCAAACAAATAGAGTGGAGCAACTCCAGCATTTGTCACTAGATGGTCCACTGCCCAAATTAAAAAAAAAAAGAAAAAAAAAAAAAGAAGTTAAAATACACCACTAGTACTAGAAGTTTAGTTTTGAAAAAAGATTAAAAAGTACTAAAAGATTAGTTTACTATTCATCATCCCCATCATTTTTTTGGATTGTCCAACCAAATTATGTTGTAACTGTTTCAAATGCAATTTCTATATTTGCGATGATTTATGAAGAGTACTCGATTTATATTATTGTACAACAAAATAATTTCAGTGTGATTATTTAAAGTCTAAATGCAATCTTCAAAAGCAAAAACATTTTCTTACTTTTACGTTACCGTTTATACTATATACTTTAAATGAATTTTTATAAGTTAAATACTAGAAGTTATAATTTCATATGAAAAAAAGAAAAAAGTATGTCATAAAATGTAAAAGGAAGCAAACCATCTAAGATAATTATTTACCGACTTACATCGGCCAAAATGAAGAACCGTGTCTCGAATAAAACTCTCACAATCTTGAAGTTTAGAAACATCGGCGACGATTGGCATGACTTCAGGGGAACCATAGATCTCAGCTAGAGCCGCCACGTGGAAGAGAGGTTCTGGTCTTATGTCAACAAGTGCTAAATATGCTCCTTTCTTCCCATACTCATACGCTAAAGCCTACACAGCTACACTCACATTTACTCAACTCTAATCATCAACCGATATATTTATTGTTTTTTGTAAACTTACCTCGCCGATGCCAGAAGCTGCTCCTGTGATGACAACCACTTTTCCGGCGACATTTTCCGAGAACAGATTCCGGAAGATGGAGAGGACAGACTTCAGCCTTTGGTAAGTTGGATAGAACACGAAAAGTACATACAAGGCTAAAAGAGAAAACAAGAAGTTGATGATCTTGTTGATAGAATCCATGCATGAAGGACTTTGCTTTATTCACTATGTTTTTTCTTGTTCTTTCCGCTTTCAAAATTTTTGAAAACTTTATTTTGTTGGAAGCTCTCATGGCAATATGGCAATCTTACAAGGTAATATGCCAACACGTGTTTCTCCATGCATAGTCTTAAGTTCGTGAAAATAGAAAAGTAAGACGATGTGATTTGTGTTGTGGTTTATCCTTGAGAAAGATTACACCTTGTACTTTTGTCTCTTTTCTAGATTATATAATTGGTTTACAAAGATAGATCGATAACCTTGCATGATATACGCAATTAAGAAAATGTAATCATAATCCATAATATAGAATTGATAAGATTGAAAATTTAAAAGGTTAGAGAAATATATTTTACTAGGTGCCGCGTCTTGTGCGGGTGATAAGGGTTTCACTTTATTAAAATTAAAATTTTGATTAATGTACGAAAAAAATTGAAAATTGATAAACACTTGTGGATACTGTATCCAACACTCAAAATATTGAAGTAAACTTGTAAAAGATAATGTATTGCTAACGTAAAATATGTGTTATTGCTTAGAATGATTGAAAACCAGCCCCTTTGCAAAGTATTATAGGACTATATTTATACATAATAGAGATTTAAATGCTACTAATTAATTCTATGATTCTCCTTTAATGAGTCGGTTTTGATTCTACTTTAATTGTCGTAGTGTCTTGACTTTTGAACCTAGTTGGATTTTCTTTAGGCTTTTATCTTTTTAATCCGCTGGGTGTCTACTGCTCTGCGAACTCCCACCTTGTTCCTTCGGACTTTTTGGTGGTTTGCCTTTGTTCCAAACTGTTTCTCCTTTATTATGGGTACGTGGCGGACACGAGTATGTATATCCCAGGTGATGAATCTTCGGTTCGGAATCTGGTACTAACAATTACCCTCAAGTCCTGCGAATTATTGCTCAGCTAAGGGGATTTAAGTAATCAATGCGGATGTATCCTTTTAATTCTTATCCTTTAATTTGCTTTTATGTCTTGTCATCATATCCCTTCGGTCTCAGATTTTGGCTGATTTGATTGCCTTGACACGTGGCATCATTCATTTTCTGGAATATTTTATTTAAGGCGCGGAAAAACTCCTCGACTTCTCCACTACTCCCAAGACAGTTTCCTCCTTCGGTTTATAGGTAAAATCTTTCATTTTCTTTTTATTTCTCTTTCTCTGTATTTTCTACTTTATCCTTTTTCCTTCGCTAACCCTTCTCCGGTTAATTCCTCTACTTTCGTTCTTCGATTTCTTCCATTACTTCTATTTTTCTATCCTTTTGTTCTAGAATCATGTCTTCTCCTTCTCGAAGACCCAAAATGAATCCGCCGTAAGGGGAAATCTTGACGCTATATCGGCTTCGGGAACCATCAAGATTGTGCCGGCCACCCTCACCGTATGCACGTAGCCTGGTGACAAATTTGGCCCCCACTACCAGATGTGGTCGACGCCCGAGTCTCTTAGAGTTGTTAGGGACCTTTGTCGAATCCCTTCGTTGGTTGAAATTGTCCTACTGGCTCCGAATGAATCTCCGGAGACAATCCACTCTGGTTACTGCTGCGTCTACAAAGTTTTTTTCTTAGGATATGGCATATTCTTTCCTTTTTCCGAGGTGCTTCTGCTTTACCTCCATCACCTCAGGCTAGCTTTTCCCCAAATGACACCTCATATGCTTCGCACTATACTGTGCACACTCATTGCTGCTGCTGAAGCTAGGTTTTTAGTGAGTATTGGTGACTTTCTCGAGCTTTTCAGTGTTTGTGACTCGAAGATACCGAGGACTTTCACTATTTACCCCAACCTCGATCGGCTTTTGGTGACTGGGTTACCAGGAAAAGATGACTTTTGGTGGAGATATTGGTTTCTTGTTAAGATTGACTCCGCTTCAGTTTATGGCTTGACTGATATATTTCACCGTATCTGGGCAATTGCTTCCGGTAGAAACTAGGATTCACGGGTTTTTCTGGTTATTCATAGCGATATCCCTTTCCGTCTTCGTTATTGTGTGCTTACGCTGTCTCTTTTTTCTTCTTAGCAACTCAAGTTTGTCCTGCCGCCTCGGAAGGTTTTTTGTTTTCTTTTCTACTTTGATTCCTCATAATTTTCTTTGGACCACCTATTTGTTTTCTCAATCCTTTCTCTCCTTTTTTGGTTACTGTTGATTATAATGATGTAGTATTTCACTACGAATCTCTATTCGATTCGCTAATCCCAATCAAGGAGCTTGCAGCAGACAGGGAAATTACCGCCAATCTCGAACTGGAGCACTCAAATTTGAAGAAGGCTTCTGAAGACTTCGCCAGGAAGCTTGAATGATCAGTGCGGCTGGAAAGGGAACGTAATGAAGCGAGGACCACACTAAATATATCTGAAGAGAAGCTGGGAGTTCTTTTCTCCGAACAGTCTGTCTTGAAGGCTACCACTTCATTTTTGAGACATGACCTAACCTCTGCCAAAGCCAACCATGAAAAGTTAACTTCAAAGTACAATGCCGTCATTAAGTTCAGTAAACATGACCTAAAGCAGACGACAAGCTCGGCCAGGAAAGGCGTCAAAGACCGAGGTCAATCTTTTCTTGTACAGATTAATGAATCTTCAGTGCTTTGGAGAGTAAGGTGAGCCTCAAGTCTGACATGAATGAGTTGAAGAGTAATCAAACCTTAATCAGTCAACTGAAAAATGGTGACATGACTCTGTAAAAGGAGAAGATTAACGTGGCAGCTTTGCTTGTCGAGCTTGAACCGAAGTTAGATGCCTTTCCAGTCGTTTCTCTTAATTTCAACCAGCTCACTTTGGCTTTTGCATTCTTTTCTCCTCTTCCTGACGTTGACGTCGACCTTCCTGAAGGAAGTGTAACAAAAACCGCGACCGAAATCTCTGAAGACCTGTCCCCTAATACTAAAGAGGTACAGTTTGATTGACTCAGTTAGAACCGCTTCACCATTTCTGGTACTCATTTAACTTGACCTTGGGTTTAAATTATTTTCGCTCAATGACTTCAGATTTTTTTTCTCAGGGTGTGGTTGCATCTGCCACTGAGGTAATTGCTTCAGACAAACCATCAATTCTGGTCGGTGACACCCTTGAAGTAGTTATTCCTGAAGCCGGAGATCCCCTGGAGAATGATCCGCCGGAAATTGTTACTGAAACGAACTGATAGTGTCTGCGTCCGCTCCGTTCTAGGGGTTGTCTAACTTTCTTTCAACCTTTCTTTGACATGGTCTTATTGTTTTGTATTGCCTAGAGGGGCTAAGAATTTGGATTTGTGTTTGTTTTGTCTAAGAGGTCTTTTATGACTTATTAACTTTGATAGTTTCGAAGTCAACTTTAAATGTTTTTATGTATTTAAACAAATATGTCAGGTATGCAAAGTCTGACTTGTCCTATAAACTTTTGGTCGAGTTCTTTTCAAGAGAAAACGGGTTGATTCGACCCTTACCATTCTTAAAGGAAAACTCTATCCAGTTATCCTTGGTAAGATGCGAGGATGGAGTTTGGCTTAAGAATTGGTGCGCCATTTAAGACCATGAATGTTTGATAGTTTTTAGTGGTTTTTGGCTTTTGATTTTTATTTTTTAGTTTTTGGTTTTTGATTTTCTGTAAATTTCAATTTTTCAAAATCTTCTTAAAACTCCTATAAGTGAGATTCTGGATTCTCTTCACAAATGTGGAAAAACTATCAAAATCCAGATTCCCTATTTTTTAGGGAATCTACTTTTTCTGAATGACAATAAATTAGATTTTTGGAAAATCTAAAACCAAAACCACTCTAAAAACCATTTTCATTAAGAGCCTAAGTGTTTGAACACTAGAGGAACGAATCCAGTGGTTGAAAAGGAAGATCCAGTGTTTTGAGTCTGATCCTCTCAAGTGGGAGAAACACGATCTTGATTTGATCTCCCCGATTCCTGACTGTCCCTGTGATTTCATTAGAAGCCATGAAGGGAGTTCGGTCAGCGAACCGAAAGAAAAACCGGAGGTCGAGGAGAAAGGGGAGTTCGTCTCTGGAGACAAAGTGGCTGTGACAAAGTCTATTCCCGAGCCCAAACCTTGAACATAACAAACCTTCTTTTTTTCTATTTCATGGGCTTCATGCCGATCTATTTTTTGAACAATTTTCCTTTTTTATGCACTTTTACCTTTTTCAATGCTTATGCGTAATCATTGCAATTATTTCTTCTTAATCAAGTCCAATCATCATTAAATGGCAGCATCTCCAAATTTAGATTCTCTCATCTTCGGGATCCATCTGATCAATTAAGACCTTAAATGGAAAACAAATCAATTCCATATTGATTCTCCGAGACTTACTCCTACTCATTCTTCCTGATGACTTAGCTATATAAGGCATAGAACTAGGTCTGATCCTTCCAAATTTATTCCCTAATGGCATCGAGCTCCCGTTGCATTAAGCATACTCCAACAGATTCTCCAGCCCCGGTGATGGTTGTTTGCTCCCATAAGGATCCTAGTGCTGCTCTTAATGTTGTAGTCGACTCTAACGTACATCATATTGGTTGGAGAACCTCAGTGATAATTTCTTGTGGATTAATCGATCGACTGTCTCCTCATGATTTGAAAGTTGTCATGAAGTTCATGGAAAAGGTAAGTCCTTTGAACTAGTCACTTAGTTTCTGCTCCATGTCTTCACTTCCTTTAAACCTCTTGGACTGTATTTTTTTCAGCTTTTCGCTAAGTACAAGAAGCTCGATCGCGCAAGGGATATGCTCAAAGCGAGGATTCGTGAGATGGAGAAACAAATTCTCCGAGTATCCCATGAGATATGTGTGCTCGAGGCGCACCACTTGGATTGGTTTTGAAGACTTTGGGCACTATATCCCTTCATGCGTACGGGAGATCATTGATCTTGCAGGACAGAAGCTTGAACTGTTTTGCAAAAGGGACTAACTTGTCAGTTTGTAGCATTCAGCTGGTTCCTCAAACTCTTTAGTTTTTCCAATTTTTATGCTCGAGCTCGAGCTTATTTCCTTTTGTTTCATCCCTCAAGCTTACCTTTTCTTCGAACTGGAGTTACTTTGAATAAAATATATTCCCTAGTCTCATAGTTTGCTGGTTTTTTACAACAAATTTCAAGTTCGGAATACGGAGAAAGGTTAGAAAATGTTGATTCTTGCTTCTCTGGGGATGCAAAGTGAGGAATTGCTTCCATAACTAATGATGAGAAATGTTGAAGTGGGCTAGCAGCAGCCAATTCCTTATGATTAAGAGGAGGGTAATAGGTCTGGAAGATTGAGATATAGGAGCTAAAAAGAGATAATAGAATTTTATGAAAGAGGACCATTTATCATGATTATTGTTAACTATATAGCTCTCATCTTGGTCCAAAATGGAAACCTCAGGAGCATCATAATAAGTCATATGAATTGGAGATGGTGGAAGAAGTGGACAACATATAATAAATGAAGACACTCAAACTAAAATCCAATCAGATTGGGTTCTCCTATTTTGGTCACTAATCGCCTAAAGAAACATATTACAATCAATAATTCCAATTCTCACTCTTATTATGATGCAAGCAATTTGTCACACCCCAATCCCAAGGCCCAATAATGAGGCCCATAATGCTGTAAGTTGCAAAGGTAATTCTGTCTTTTTGGTCTAGACCTAGATTCCTCTCATCCCTGTATAAGAAAAGAGCCTCATAACTTATAACCTAGAAACTGTAAAGCTTCATGCATAGAAGAGCAACGGTTGCCCGAAGCCACCAAAAAGCTCGCGCTGCTGCCCGCCATCGTTGCTCCACTGCAGCCATCATCACGAGAAGGAGAGAGGTGTGGAGGAGAGGAGAAGAAAGAGATCCCTAAGCGAAACCTAGTAATAGAAACCCTAAATTTTCATCTCGTTACGGCTAAGGTGAATGTGTGACTTGTGGATATGTGGTGTTTGCTAGAACTCATGCCATATCCATAGAGTTATGAGATAGATAGGTGATATGTTCTATAATTTTGTGATTGCTTGTTGGTTGTTAATCAGCTAAAAAAGGAGAAAATTTTGTTAAGACTAAGATTTTGTTAATGGTAGAATCCATAAAATGGTCGAATTCAAATTCAAAACAATTTTGGACTAATAAGATTGAAATTTAAAATGTAGGAAAATCTGGATGATTTTTTAGTCTAATTTATTGTATCTTAATCCATAAAAGTAATAGTTACATTATTAATTTTTTTATTTTAAACTTAACTAGGTTAACAAACATCTAACACATTGTATATGGTTTCAAGATGTAAGAGGAATAAAATGAAAAAAATGTTAAGATTAATATTTTATTAATGGTAAAATTAACAAAATAATCAAATAATAATAATAAAAATGGATTAATAAAATAAGAATTTTAAAAGACAATAGAAACATATTATATTGATTGATTACTTACAAACTGAACTAGGTCTTTAAGAGACATATAACAAACTTAACTAGATTAACAAACATCTAACACATTGTATATGGTTTCAAGATGTAAGAGGAATAAAATGAAAAAAATGTTAAGATTAATATTTTATTAATGGTAAAATTAACAAAATAATCAAATTATAGTAATAAAAATGGATTAATAAAATAAAAATTTTAAAAGACAATAAAAACATATTATATTGATTGATTACTTACAAATTGAACTAGGTCTTTAAGAGAAATATAACAAATTGTATCGTACTAATGTGTTCTATTTTTTACAACGTGTGAAAGAAAATGGGGACAATTTTGTTAAGAGTAGATTAAGTATGTCAATCGGGATGCCTTACTCCGGTTATCCTAAAACCCGTAAATTCCGCATATATTTAAGTCTGATCTGGTCTAAAAAAAATTTGAACCTATATTTTAAAGCTCAATCTAGTATGAACATGATTACAAGGCTTTTTCGAGCTAAATGTCTTTATAAGCCAAAGTCTCATGTATTAATATTGCTCTTGAACTTCCAACCTCCAATACCTAGCCTATTCAACGCTGTCCTTTTAAAATAAAAGAATTTTGATGAGTTATCCAGATTTATCTTCACTTTTGTTTTCAGCTCTAACAAATTAAGATTATAATTTTGGTGATTTATCCAGATTTATCTTCCGATGTCAATAGATGAAGATAAACCTCTAGCCCTCTAAAATTTATCAAAATTCTGCTTAAGTGAAAGGAATTTTTGATCAATTTCTGAATCTAATCTTAATTTGCCAAATCTGAAAAAAATTAAAGATAGATAAGGATAACTCGCCAAAATTATAATCTTAATTTGTTTATAAAATAAGTAACGTTCCAGTCACGTGTTTATCTTCTTCTTTAAGTTTAAACTCTAATTCTTTTCTAGTTTTCTCCGTCATCACTAACTTTTCTGTAACTATTAGAAATTTAGAGCTTTCGAAAGTAAAAAAAAAAAACTAGGGTTGTGAGCTTTTGTGCCACATGCACAACCTCAAAACCGCTCAAATAATCTTCACTCAATTTCGATGTGCTATTCAAAAATAAAATATATGTTAATAGATCTTCAAATCATACATATCGAGGTATATATTAATATATTCAAATAATAAATACATGTTAATTTCGTATTTCAAGATCAAGATAAGCTTATACCTTGTTTTTGTTCATATCGAGGTAAGAGGATTTATAAATACGAAGTTGACACTCGATGAAAACTGCGAGCAAAATACACAAAAAACTAATTAAACCGAAAACAAAAGTTAAGATAAATGAGGATAACTTACCAAAATTCTTTGATTTCGAAAGGACAGCGGTGGCTAAATATTGGAGTTGTAGGTTCAAGAGCAATATAAGTACATGATGTTTGAGCAAAAGGCATTTACCTCGGAATAGCCTTATCATCATGTGTATATATATCAGGTTAGACCGGATATAAATATATGTTTGATATGAACAAGGTAGCCTGATTGACGTACCTAATCTACTCTTAAAAAACTTGTCCTCATTTTATATTCACGCGTTATAAACAATGAAAAAACATTAGTAATACTTACTGTTTGCTATGAGATACAATTTTCATATTTCTCTTAAAGACCTATTTCAAAGTAATCAATCAATATTTGAGTTGTTTTTCTTTTTTTGACATATGTGGAAGTTCTGGACCTCCGGTCCTTAATCTCTTGCGGTCTCCGAAGTCAAGTTTTAAATATTCTGATTTAAAAAATAACTCTTCATACTAAGAAAGAGTTGAACTCGAAGTACAAGAGAACCAACCCCCTTATACTACCACTAGGCCACCACCTCTTAGGATAGATATAAAGATTTAGTAAGAAAAAAACAATGAAAATTTGTCAAAAGCCAACAGAAAATAGAAATATTACTAATCTTTTCTATTTTTTTATAATGCGTAAAAAATAAAATGTGGAAATTTTTGTTAAGAGTAGATTAGAAATGTTAATCGGCAGGCCCGACCCAATAATTTTTGTTTTCGTAAAGGAGAATTATTTTTAGCCCATATGTAAACTATATTATATTAAAAATTCATCATATATATGTAAGACTTAAACTCGGCCACTGAAAGTAACAGAAGCGAACGACTAACCACTACACCATGATAACTTTCTTGAAATTCATGCTTCTTAAGATAAAATATAGTTTTTGATGCCTAAAACATTTGCTTTATGGGCTTTAACCCATAGGTGGACCTGTTAATCAGGCTGGTTCACTTTGGTCTAGCATGAAATTTATAAAGTCTGCATATATTTAAGCCCGGTCAGGCATGAAAAAGTCATAAACTTATATTTTAGTCTTTTTAGAGCTCAATCCAGTATGTAAATAGTTACAAGGCTTTTTCTAGATAAATGTATTTTCTACCTTAAATCTCATGTATTACTATGTTGCTCTTGAACCTCCAACATCCAAAACCTAGCCACCGCTGCCCTTTCAAAATCAAAGAATTTTGGTGAGTTCTCCTCATTTATCTTAACTTTTGGCTTCAGTTTAATTAGTTTTTTTTTTGTATATTTTGCTTGCAGTTTTCATCGAGTGTCAGTTTCGTGTTTATAAATCCTCTTACCTCTATCTAAAAAAAAAAGTATAAGCTTATCTAGATCTTGAAATATGAAATATTATGTATGATTTGAAAATCTATTAACATATACTTTATTTTTGGATAACACATCAAAATTGAGTGAAGATTAGTTGAGTAGTTTTGAGGTTATGCCTACGACACAAAAGCTCATGAGCCTAGTTTTTTTAATTTCCGAAAATTCTAAATTTCTAATAATTACAGAAAAATTAGTAACGGCGGAAAAAACTAAAAAAGAAATAGGGTTTAAACTTAAAGAAGAAGATAAACACATAACTAGAACATGATCTATTTTATTGTTTAACAATTGGGTCTGCGACGTTTGATGTTATTTATAAAAAATAATTATTATCACGATAATTTTAATGATTTTCTCCAAAATTTTGTTAAAAATTCCCATTTTAAATTTATCAAATAGAACCCAGGCATTTCTTAACCACCCCTATAACTCATAAGGTAAACTAGGTAAGCTAATAACAATACTAGCACAAATTAGTAAACTATCCTTATCGATTAGTTCATGATGAGAATTTTCTTGTATTTAAAATTTAAATCCATGTATTTAGTTACAACCAAAGTAATCTTTTCATTTATGTGGTTTTGACTGTAGTTTGATTACTGCGGCGAATCAAAAAGAGGGCAAGAGTAGAAAAGCTGAAATGTTGGGAAAAGGGTCGAACACGACACCGTTTCATTGTCCAGTAAATGCAATTAACATTTTTACTAATCTTGAGATTTTTTCTAATTTTCAGGGGAAAACAAAAAAAAAAACGATTCCGCTTCTTCTTCTTCGTCTCTCTTCGTCCTTAATTCAAAAACTTCCTTTCTTTTTCTCACTTCCTCTGTTTGGTTCTTCTTCAATGGATACTCAAATAAAACAAGAGAAACTCACAACAACTTCTTCTACTATTCTCTCCGCCGCTAACAAAACAATTCCGGCGCGAGAATCCGAAATTATTGTTATCGATGTCAATAGCAGCAACGAAGAAGGCGGCGACGGTTCTGAAATAGGCGAAAACAATAACAGAATCGTTGATATTGAAAGCGGCGGTGATTCTCGAGATGTTTCCGTCGTCGTTGGTGCGAAAAGAGCGCGAAGTGATTCTGTTGATTCTCCGGTGAAGAAACTAGCAATCGTGGTAGCGGAGGAAGATAAGTCTGTGGCTATTCCCGCGACGCCTTGTAACTTCGTTGCTCCTCCTCCGTCTTGTAAGCAATTTTGGAAAGCTGGTGATTATGAAGGATCTTCTGGTGGTGATTGGGAAGTTTCTGCAGGTTAATTTATATATTTTTTCATGTATTTTAATTTGATTTTTAGGATTGTTGATTTTGATTAATTTTTGTGAAAATTGTGGTTTTAGGTGGATTTGATCATGTAAGAGTACATCCCAAGTTTTTGCATTCTAATGCAACAAGTCATAAATGGTCACTTGGAGGTATATATATATTTATATTTTGAATTATTTTTTTTAACCATTACAGAGGTTTGATAATGATCTTTATTTGTTGTGTAGCTTTTGCAGAGCTTTTGGATAATGCTTTAGATGAGGTGATGAATGTTATTTTTTTCTATTTTTGGAAGTAATTTACAAAGGTTTTTAGTGAATTTTTAGTTATAGTTTTGGTTATGTTTAGGTTCATACTGGAGCTACATATGTTAATGTAGATATGATTCGTAACAAGAAAGATGGAAACAAGATGGTATTGATCGAAGGTAATTACTATTTACAGTTGATTTTTTTTCTTTGTTTTCTTTCTTTTGTATCAAGTTTCTAAGAATTTTGAAATTGCAGACAATGGGGGAGGTATGAATCCAGATAAGATGCGACATTGTATGTCTCTTGGATACTCTGCTAAGAGCAAACTTGCAAACACCATTGGACAATGTAACTACTCTTCTTCTTGCAAGTTATATGTATAGCAAATGTTTACAAGAAGAATCTTAAATTTATAAGTTTCTTTTATTAGATGGAAATGGATTCAAGACAAGTACAATGAGACTCGGAGCTGATGTGATTGTATTCTCTCGTTGTAGTGGAAAAGATGGAAAGAGGTTTGTTATCTATTAACCCGTTACGCCTTTGAGCTATTGTATCTTTAATGATTTTGCTTGAAGTTATAGGTTCCTGACTGTATTCTATTATGTATTTGATGTTGCTTTTAGCTCTACACAGAGCATTGGATTGCTATCTTATACGTTTTTGACAAGTACGGGCAAAGAAGACATTGTTGTACCTATGGTAATCTACTTCAAGCATTAATTAAGTTACATAGACAACGTTTTAGACCATCTTAGTTTGAAATACTGTTATTAAGCGATTGAAATAGCTTCGTAGCCACTTTATATCTTTTAATCTTCTTCTGATGATTTAAATGTAAGCTTGACTATGAGAGAATAGATTCTGAATGGTGTCCAATAATACGGTCTTCGGTTGGTGATTGGGAGAAAAATGTGGAAACAGTAGTTCAGTGGTCGCCATACACTTCTCAAGAAGATCTTCTTCGTCAGGTAATGCGATTTCTTTAGTTCCAGGAGAAGCTATAGAAAAGCAAAGTAGTTGGTTCTATTGATTCTTTAACAGTATTCTGCAATTATGTTTCGTTTGGATTGTGTTCTCTATCATTTATTTTACTTGTATTCTGGGGATATTTTCACTAATCTATTGATGTGCCTGTTGTAGTTTAATCTAATGAAGGCTCATGGCACAAAGATAATCATATATAACCTCTGGGAAGATGACGAAGGAATGCTTGAACTTGATTTTGACACTGATCCTTATGTATGTGTTAATGTTACTGTTTTATATAAATTATGTTCTGCAATGATGCAGAGGCTTCTGTATCCATATAAATTGACATATGGTTTGTTGCAGGATATCCAACTTAGAGGGGTCAATCGAGACGAGAAAAATATCGATATGGCTTCTCAATATCCTAACTCTAGACACTTCCTTACCTACAAACACTCACTTAGGGTATAAATATTCTTTCAATCTTTCCTTAATTGTGGTTATTTTCTAAGTTTGTTTGGTTCAATCTCTGTGATGGCTCTTAAAAGTTTGGCTATTTTGTTCTAGAATTTTTATTTGTTACCATTTGCTATGTTCTCAGAGTTACGCATCTATTCTGTACCTGAAAGTCGCGAAAGATTTTCGTATCATTCTCCGGGGAAAAGATGTTGAGCATCACAACATAGTGAATGACATGATGCATGTAGAAAGAAAAACTTATCGGCCAAAAGAAGTCCCCGATGGATTCGCCAAGAACTCAAATGTATGTTTTATTCATAACTTAGCATACTTAGAATTCTTCCTGTTATTTAATTATTGACATCAAGAAGCCTTTAATGCAGTTTTTTGCGAATGTGACCATTGGATTTGTGAAGGATGCAAAAGATCATGTGGATGTTCAGGGCTTCAATGTTTACCACAAAAATCGCCTTATTAAGGTTCCACACTATGCCTTGAAATGTGACGAAAATAAGATTGAATTTATGCTTTTGGTTAAGATCGTCTCACTTGTTTTATCAGCCATTTTGGAGGATATGGAATGCAGCAGGAAGTGATGGTCGTGGAGTCATAGGTATTGTTTTTAACTATAAGGTCTAATATTATTTAATTAGCCTTTTTAACTTGAAGTCTAATGCTAGTTTCATTCTGCTAATAAGGTGTCTTGGAAGCTGACTTCATCGAGCCTGCTCATGATAAGCAAGGGTTTGAGCGCACAACAGTTTATGCTAAACTCGAAGCACGGCTTCTTCAAATGCAGAAGGATTATTGGTGTGATTCTCTTCTCTTTTGCTTTTTTAACTCAGACTTCCTAAAGCTTGGCTACTTCATTGGACTATTTGTGTTGATGTTTTCATTCTGTTTTTCTACTCAGGAGATCTAACTGTCATAAAATTGGATATGCGCCGAGACAAGGCAAAAAGTCCGTAACCGCAAGGGATTCTGAAGACATAGGTACAATATCTTTTATTGGTTTTAACATTGGGAATATATTTAGCTTGTGCTGAACTATCTCTTGGAAATGTTTTCTCACATTGTAGATACTTCACCAGACTATAATCCTAAAGGATCTGTCTCATCCGGGAAAAGGACCACTGCTTCAAGGTTTCAAACTTCAACTGCTGCTCCGAGCTTTAAAACTCCAGCCGCAGAAAAGTTCAACACAAGATCAAATGTGAATGGAGGAGGAGAAGGATCTGTTAAAGATTCTAAAGTGGGTGCTTATGTATCATCAGAGAAATTTGTTGAACTTGGAAGCTCTTCGAAATCTAACATACGAGCTAAACATCAAGTAGCTTGTGCTGTCGAGGACCTCGAGGTCATCAATAGTGATGATGATTCTTCTTCTGAAAGAATTGTCACCGAGTTTCCTGAAAAGGTAGAGGTCTCTTACTCTTTTTTATCCCCTATCGGTATGCTTTTTCTGATAAATATGATTATGAACATAACCTTTTTTATCGTCTTCTCTCAGAGTATCATACTACGCAAGCCTCGGTCTGGGTCACGTACCCTCAGTGACTTGGAACAAGAGAATGAAGAGTTAAAAGAGAGGTTTGTTACCTTGTGGACCATGTTAATACGTGGATAGGATTTATGTTTCTCGCTTGTGTCAACATTGTAAGATGTAGCATTCTATATTCATTCTCAGGCTCAATAAAAAGGAAGATGTTTTCTTGTTACTGCAAGAGGAGCTACGACGTGAAAAAGAGCTTCGCAAGACACTTGAAGCTGAGGTAACTTCTACATTCCGATATTTACTGTATCTTCCTGCAAACTTATAACATTCCTCTATTCATTGAAGGTTCAAATAACAAAGGATAGGTTAGTAGAAGAGATGAAAGAGCAAGACAGTTTAATCAAGATATTCGCAGAGGAAGAAGAAAGACTCAAAAATAAGCTAGAGGTTAGAATCCGTTGAAACCCACCTTTCTCGAAATATTCTGTTAGATTCAGGTAATGAATTGAGTTATAACTGTTGTGGTTGCAGGAGGCGTCGAACACAATCCAAAGGTTAAAGCAGAGACGTTAGAGGTGTCATTGAGGATAGTAGTGATAGTTATCTTAACATAATTGACTCATTTGTTTTTTTTTTTTTGCTTTAACATTCATGTTTTTGTGGTGACATTTCGTATTGTTGAGCATGAACATAATTAGAACCACCTAATTTAACTTTTCACAAATTGTCATCTTACATGAGCGTATAGACCTGTCTATTTCTTGATGGTTAACCCAGGATCATAAGTCTTAAATCAAAGCAATATTTTCAATGATCCGCTAAGATATGGTCATCTTTATGGCTCTTGTTGCACATCGAAATTGGTTTGGCATGAACGGTTTATAAAAACTTTAGTATCATGATGATTATACGATTGTATAAGGGCTCACATTTTAATTTTCATATAAATTCATTCAACTTCAGGTAAATTAGAAACTAAAAACATGACAATAACTAATGAAAATAAAAAAATTAAATATATTTGTCAATCATTAGTCATATTAAAATTAACCGAAAGTTAAATGATGAACAAATCTTTGGTTTGATTTATTTAATAACTTAAAAGGAAAATATAAATCAGCATATAGTCCATTAAACATAAATCACTAAACCAAATAATGGCTAACTATAATATTACATATCCAACAAAACCCACTAAACCACTAATATGGTAGGTTTTTGATGAAAAACATGACAGTAAAAAATTAAAAAATATTTTTTCTCAGAAAAATGAGTAAATTATAATTTTTTTTGTTAAACTATGAAAAAATGCTAAATTGTGTCAGAAATGTCTAAATTATGGCAAAATGGCTAAATTAATTCTAATATTAAATACACAAAATTATATAAAATGAAAACAAAATCCATCAAATTAAATTTTTAGATGTTCTAAATATTTGCCGTGTGATGCGCGGGTACTAAACCTAGTTTCTTATCATGTTGAAGTAAGTATAAAATTATGTTTTTTTTTATAAATCTTTGGGGTGCTTCAGATGTTGCTTTACTTGGTTTGCAAGCAACCCCGACTGAAGTCTTGGACCCACAAGGAATTACGTTTCATGAATTGTCTGAGGTGCCACAGGAATCAACGATCGTTTGCTGCTCAGAGTAGAGATCTGAAAAGCATAGAAATGTGCCAAGATGGAGTACAAAACTATAGACATATATGAAAAGATCGAAGAAGAAGCAACTAAGAATAATGACTAAGAAGAATGTCTTGCGAGTTACGAAACAAAAAAGATTGCCTATTTGTAAGAATTAATGAGGCATAAATATATTAGAAAAACGAATTAGTTAGCTCGTATAACTATCACGGTCTCGATGTATGTGTGTGTCTCAGTCTCACTTTGCTTACAATGGACACACTTGATGAAATGTGTGTGTCTCAATTTGCTTACACGTGTATCTCTCCAAATTTTGGAGGAAAAAACAGTCATTTTCGGTCTTGTTTCGTTTTCTCTAATAGTTCATTTCTTTCAATATTTTTCTTTATTTTATTTCCTTTCCGCTATATGTTTTTCTTTATTGCTTTTCATTTTTTTTTGTAATTTTGCTTTCGTTGTTCAATCTTTTTATATATAGGAGACTCGCATGCTCTGTCTTACGGCAGTTCTGAATGTTAACGAAGTTTTGTTTTCTTTTTCTTTTTCAACAGAATGTTAACGAAGTTTTGAGCTTTAATAAGTTAACCGATTACATTTTCTTTTTATAGATTAAAAGACATTACTGGTGCCTAGTGGTATAGGTATAGAGAGGAATTTGAGAATAGAAGTAGAAGAAAATGGTAATGAGCGATCGATAGCTTTAAACATATTAAAAAAAAATTTAGTGATCTTCTACTGTCTGCACATATTTTTTATTTTTTATTTTTTTAATAGAGATTTCGGTGTGTTTTGTGTTTGATAGTTCACTGCTTTCTTTGTTTTTATCCACTTGAGCTCTCCTCTTCACTATGTAAAACTCCGAGATGAGTCTCTATTTCATGACCCTTTGGAGGAGCCACTTGGATATATATATATCATCCCTCTTCACAGTACCAAAAATTCAAAAATTATCTTTAATGTTTCTTTTGTTCTTAAGAGTTTGCAGCCAAATCATATGTTCCCTGCCTGAAGCTTAACCATCAAGAAACTTATGCTACCACAACAACATTTATACATGAGAAGCTACAAGAAAGACGAGCATAATAAAAAATCATCAGAAGCTTCACTGTCTTTATGTAAATGGTATGCACATTTGAAAACTTCTCCGGGGTATATGTAGTTTTTAAACATTATTAGTTGGGAGTCGTAAGGAGAGAAACTTTTATCAAAGAGCATAGATAAAGATGAAATTAGATTTGATGTTTGAAGCTTAAGAGAAAACATTGAGGAAATTCTCTGATCGAAATACTAATATCAGAACTTGAACAACAATATATATTCTAGTTTAGCTAGAATATAAAAGCTTTAATCTAATTGTGGATGCATGACTCAAACTCAATGCCAAACTACCTAAACAATATTTTGAGGTGGAATGTAGTACATATACTAATGATGTTGGAAATATCTAGAACGACAGCTGCGCATTCTTCTACATCCAAGATATCGACGGAGTTAGGATACATGTCGGAAACGGAGCTAGCAGGGACACAGAAAGGTTCAGACTTTGAGAGGAACATGCGGAGATCTCCAATGTCTTGAGTGTAAACAGCGTTTCCTTTTTCGTCTAGCTTGAACACCATTACTGCTTTTGTTTTCATTTTGACTGCATCATTGGTGGTGGCCTTCTTGTACCACTTAACCAAGAAAGTTTCACCGGTTGTTCTTGTCTAAACCAAGTGTTCACTCCTGTAACAAGAATCCAGAAGCTCCCTTTTGGTCTTGGTCAGCTGGGGAATGTTTCGGAATCGCAACCTCTGAATCTTGGGATTGTGATCGTCTGTGGCACGGGGATCCCATGATCCAATGAGGTGGCCTCCAGATCCGGGAATGCGAAACATGCCATCTTTCTGAGAAAACATGACATGGGATGAGAAGAAGCTTCGGTTTGCGATTCTGATGTTGGTCCACTCAGAGTTACTTTGAGAGGGTCTGCAAAAACTGAGTTGAGGTCCCAAGAACTTGATAGCCACAACACAGTCCTCATCCTCGGGAGAAGATGAGGACATGGCCACGTTGGTGACTATTTGGGTTTGGCAACGAGGCAGAGTTACAAGAGGCAACGAGATGCGTTTTGGCTCTGTACCCGAAGCAACCGGGTTTAGATCATCTTGAAGACGCACTATTCCGTCTTCCTTCAAAGTAGCTACCCATCCATGAGATGACCCGATCGTTATCATTACATCTTTATCCACCAGCTCCATGGGAGCCTTCTTTTCCAAACGAGTGCAGTCACTTTTATTAGCCTTCATAATCACGAGTTTCCCAAGATCCGCTCCACAAGGTCTAGCTTCCGTGACGGAAAAGGGAGGGAAGGAAGATGAGAAGCCATTAGAGAGAAGAGGAAGAAGAGAGGATCTCACCAACGCTGGTTTCCCAAGGCCAAGCCTCAAGAGCCGCCTGCAAACCACATACATATGAAATAGGAAAGAGATTAATAGAAATCAACCCTAATTGGAGAATACCTAAAACCCTCTCTATTAGTACACAGATGAATTGGCCTTGTCCACCAAGTTTTCCACCTCCAAATTAATTATGGTTAATTTTTTTCCCTACCAAACTTCCCTTTTTCTATTTCTACATTTAAAGCTAAACACACTCAAACATTTTTGTAGAAATCCGTAAAAAAAAAAAAATTTGATTAAATGAGACAAGATTTATCCGTGGAAAACTCCCAAACTTTGGTTTTTAATTCTATCTCATTATTTTATTTATTTTTGAAAATTTCCTAATTCTATCTCATTATTGCGAGTTAGAAGGGAAAAGAGAACACATATTTGCTGTTGATCTTTTTGATGTAGAGGCAATATTGAAAAGCTTTGGTTCTGTCTGATCAACTTTTCGGATGAGCTAATTACCCGGACCGATCGATCTTGTATTTAACTTATAAACATTGACATATTAATATGATTTTATAACTTATAAAGTACTATTATTATCATTGTTATAACTTATAAACATTTTATATTGTTCAGTGAAAACCAAACAAAGCCTTAAACTAGATTTAATTTAAAAAATCAAACATTAAAAGTTAAAACACTACACTAAAACTAATAAACAAAATAGGCCTATGCAGATAATGAAAATTTCTTAAATGTATTAATCTGCCCAATCTAACATATGTTTTTGATCAGCCCAATTTAACAATTAACAAAATCCATTCGAAATTAATAAAAAAATTTAACAAAAATAAGTTTAAAAAAAACAATGTAAAAAAAATCTATTGAATTCCATTCGATTCAATAGCAGATGAAAAATATTAAAATTCTAATTATCGACAAAAATAAAGAAAAAAATCACTCACGAAAATGAATTTACATAAAACACTCAAACTCACTCAAAAATTTTATTTTATATATTTTTTATGCAACTCTAAAATACTGACACGTGTCAGACACATTTTCTCTTTTCCCATTTCATTCTTTTCAATTCTCTTCCTTCTAACCAAAATATAAACCCCGAAATAAAGAGCTTATGTTTATACAAATTTATACAAGATTTTCATTATATTTCTTTACATAAACTTGAAGCTTATGTTTCGTTTCTATAAAATAAGGAAATGAATACCTTCATTGTGTCTTCTTATGATCGATCCATCGTGCCAATTATATAATGTCAAAAGCAAAACAATTATATCTTTTACGAAACATAAGATACACATTTTAAAAAATATTTTGTCTATAATTTTTTATTGTTAAAATTAATAGATTAACATCAAATTAGTTTAAGACAATACAAAACCTAAGATACACATTTTTAAGGTTCAAAGTAATAGAATAAAATCAGATTATCTTAAGAATTTGTTTTTAAAATATATAAAATATTCCAATATTTTTTTTGTGTGCAACATATAGCATATTATCTTATAATTTTTATATATTTTACTCTTTGTTTAAAAATTAATAATTCATATCACATTATTATTAAACTTATAAACTATTAACACCAATTTGAAAATGTAACTCATTATATTTTAATATTTAGTGTAGCATTGAAATAAATTATTTTAAATAATACTATATTTTAAATCATTATATTTTCTATTACATTTTTCTATTAATGCATCGCATTTATATTTTATTAGCTTTATAGCATTTTTTTAACATATTTTGTAGTACTTTAATTCAGAACTTTATTACTCTCTATTAGGAGTAATAAAATGGTTTAAATAAGTCAATTCAATCCATTACATATTACATTAAAAGTTAGATGGGTAATGGGTTGATCCAACTCATTTAGTTAAATGGGTTGGATCAGCCCATTACCCATTTAATTTAATAGGTTAATGGTTAAATGGATTGACCCATCTAATTAATTAATTAATTAATTAATTCATTATTTAATTAATAATTACTATAAAATTAACTAATAAATAAATATCATAAAATAATAATATCATCATCACCACCACTATTACCATCATCATCATCACCATCACCATCACCATCACTATTACCATCATCACCATCATCACCATCACCATCATCATCATCATCATCATCACCATCATCACCATCATCATCATCATCACCATCACCATCACCTTCATCACCATCACCACCACCACCATCATCATCATCATCATCACCATCACCATCACCACCACCGTCATCATCGTTTTTGGCGGTAAAATTATAGCTCCATTTTTGGCAAAAAAATTACGGATTTTTTATTTTACATATTTCTATTTTGGTGGAAAAAATAAGAAATCAAGTTTTTGACATGAAAATTATGAACTATTTTGCGGAAAATTGTGGATTTCTCATTTTTTACAGAAAACTACGGATTTGCATTTTGTTTGAAAAATTATGGAATCAAAGTTTTGGCAGAAAGATTGTGGATCCGCTTTTTTGCGGATTTCTCATTTTAGGCAAAAAATTGTAAATTATGTTTTGGACGGGAAAATTGCAGATACACATTTTGGCGAGAAATTTATGGATCTAGATCTTGGCGAGAAAATTGCATATCTACATTATGGCGGAAAATTGCATATTTACATTTTGGCAAAAATTGAGAGAATGTAAAAATTGGTTAAGTTGATTTGATTCAATTTTAAAAAACTAATGGGTCAAATGGATAACCATTAACCCATTAAATCTAACTCATTTGACCCATCAACCCATTTGACTTATCAACCCATTAGAGATCAAAATTTTAACCCATTAGGGTAAATGGGTTGGGTTGGATTGGGTCATACTCATTATCCATTTTGACACTCCTACCTTCTGTAGATACTCATAAGTTAAACATAAATTTATTCATACATTTAAGTAAAATGTATGACTAAATTTATATAATAGATAATGAAAATCATTCATCAAAACATAACTAAAAATGGTTTTAAAAGTGCAACTATATAACAAGAGTGACTTGATAAGTGCAACTGGCAACCCAAAGTGTCTATAATGCTCAACACCAAATAGAAAATCTTTTTAATTTTTTTTAATCGTATATCTATATATTTTCGAGAGGTTGGATGTGTTTCTCGTATTATTATGGCAATTTATGGATTAAAGCAGGCTCCTCGTTCTAGGGGCAGATTCAGAATGATTTTTAAACCCCATGCACAATACGATAAAAAAAAATAGAGTAAGTACATGAAAACAAAGTTTATAACAAAAATATTCTATAAATGAAAAAAATAATTAAACAATTCAAACTTTACAATAATATAAATTAATTATAGATAATTAACTTGTAGTGTTGTTCGACATGTGTTTAATGCACTTGCTGCAACTCTAGAAGGATTCGGTGAAGATGTAAAGAGAACAACACACATTTTTTTTTCTGATAATGGGGTGTTGAAAAGATATGTTTTTAGGTCAAAGATGTTTCATATAAACATGTTTATTTGTTCATTAATTAGAATTTTAATTAGTTTTAGTTTATATTGGGTCTTAGACCTTATAGAAATTTTTTTAATTTATATGGGTTATTTGACTTTGGGCTGAAACACTTTAAAAACAAAATAAATTAGAATGAGGCACGCTTTTTTTTCCTCAACCAAACTAAACAAAAAAAAAAACAGTGTGAGGCACGTGCCTACCCCACTTGCTCTGTGGGTCCGCCCATGCTCACGCATTGTATAATGAACTACGCAAGTTTCTGGTCAATCTAGGTTCACTCATGGCTTGGCAGATGATTCTTTGTTCATTTTTAAAAGTCACAACATAGTCATTTTTTTCCTGGTCTAGTTATCACGGGTAACTCAGAACAATATCTACAGCAGTTCATCACCATCCTCAGTGATCGCTTCTCCATGAAAGACGGGTAACTTGTCTTATTTTATTGGCATTATGGTTTATCGCACTCCAGCTGTCTGTTGCTAAACCAAACTAGGTACACTACTGATCTTCTTCAACACACAAATATGCTTGATGAAAAATCAGTGACAACTCCTGTTGCTGAAAACGTCATACTATCTCGTCTGGGTGGAACTAAGCTTTCAGATCCAACAAAGTTTCATATGATTATTGACAGTCTCCAATATCTTTTTCTCACTCAGCCTGATATTACCTAAACGGTTATTAAATTGACGCAGATTATGCACACTCCTACATTGGAACACTTGGTAGCAGTAAAACGTATGACCTATTCGGATATTTTAAAATTTTGGGTTGGATTCGGGTTTATCCTAAGTACCCGAATATCAAAAACTTTGTCTCCGAATCTATCCAAAATACTCGTAAAATATCCAAAATACCCAAAAACCTGAGTAATTTTTATATGAATATATCCAAAAGTAACTAAAATACCCAAAATATTCAAAATACCTGAAAACCCCAAATATTTTGGGCATTTGAGTTATTACAAGTATAAATATCAAAAATATATTATTAGTATGTACTTATCTTTCGAGTATGTTCGGTACCTATTTGGGTTTTCGGATCTTGAAATTTAAGATTCGTTCGGGTATCTTAAAATTTTTGGTTCGGGTCGAGTCTTTGGGTTCTGGTATTATGATCATGGCTAATTCTGTTGATGGACAAGATTGGACTTCATACATTTTATCTAACTTGAGGGGGCGTATAAGCCAATCATATCAATCACCACTATTGTCATATATTCTCCTTAACTCTGTCTCTATCATATTAGTTAGGAAACTATATATTTCCTCTTTCTATTGTTGTACCTAAAAAGGCTCTCTATAAGAGCATGTAATCTCATTGTCTATGATATACAAGAAACTCTTACAATCATACTCTACTCCACAAACTTGAAACCGGCTCATTATTTGAAGTAACCTAGCAATTCCCGATCGTTTGGTTCCTCCAAACCATGCATCAGAAGTAAGCTCGGCTAGAATATCAGAATTTTACCTATCAACACGTTACATGGTTTAGGTATACTCAGCTATAAATCTTCTCTACTCATTATGTGCTTTGCGGCTTGCCGATTATCCGTTACTACGCTTGCTTCATACATGTATCTTTCATATAATATAATATTATTACTCACGGCTACTCCACTATCTTTATTAGTTCGTATTTTTATTTTTGCTCTCCAAACAATTTCTATACTATTAAAACAGAAGTACAAATGACTAATCATTGTATCCAAACAACTATATACTTATTGCTACATCTAAACAGTCACATACCTAATAATAATAAATATCAATCATTGGAATATGCGAGGCCTCAAGGATGGGTTTGGCGATTATAGAAGAACTTGATGGTACAATCGCAAAAGAGTGCGACTTATGCCGGTGACATAGCAAAAGTGGAGGTGAGAACCGTCTCTTCTAATCGAGGTGCGAAAGCCAGAAGATCTGGTGGGAGTTAAGATTTGATGCAATTGGGCCGAGATGTAGGCGAGACAACTGAGTTTGGAGAATCGACCGGATCAGGTGGGTCACTAGGGTGAGTAGCCATCGGAGAAATGAATAAGAGGGAGAAAGAAGATTATTCTCACTAGTGGACGTGAGGCGCACCAGCGGCGGCAAAAAAATCTAGATTGACATTTTAGTCGCACTTTTAGTTGGGAGAAAAGTCGCATTTATCTCATTCGATCAGATAATAAATGATTTATATCGTTTGCATTATATTATTATATAAACTTTTCTACATTTTCTGATTTTAGGCAAATGACCATACACAAAGCTAGTTACTATCTAGTATATATATTAAACCAACAGAAAACTATTGAATCGTTGCTAACGTGCACATTTATTTAAAATAGTGTACAATGAACGCTGCTAACGTGTACAATTGTTTTAAATACTATACAATGGAAAAAAATATTAACGTAGTTTGATTTTAGTTTTTACAACTAAACGGTTAAACGAGTAAACTTAGATATGCAAATCTAATTTTTGCAAAAACTTGATACACTGAGTTTTAACCCAAATAAATTATGTAAGTGTACAGACAATCGCAATAGTATTAATGGGATCGAATCCACAGAGACCAAAGTTATACTATGAAATTATGAGATTTGTAAATAAAGGTAAGACAAAATATGTGGTTGGTTTTGTAACAGAATTGCGAGTAAACAAACGGTGTAAAATTAATAAAGAAAAGCACTAGATCAGGGTAATTCGCCGGTGATTCAGAGATGAAAACTTTAGCAACTATTCAGGATCTAATTCAGCACAGGTCCAGAACTCAAACATAAAAATAAAACCAACCCACTCTCGTGGCGCCGACAACTTTATCTAACAGCCTAAATAGCTAAACTCTCGTTTGGACCTAGAGATGCAGACAAGCATTAACGAATAGGTTCAATATGTTCACACTCAGCCGCACCAACTCTCGTTGTCTATGGTCTGATTGCTCACTAATGTCTTTTCTAGCAACCTAGACCACTCTCGTGAATAAGTTTAACATGATATCATAGACTAAGTGATCAGTTTAATCTAAGCATTAAATTTAACTAGAGGCGAAGACCGTATGTATTTATGCATCCTATTTGTGCTCAGTTTATCATCTCATGAATACCTTTTGAAAATCCTAATCTAGTTAATGGACTACTCAGACATGGAAGAAGAAAACACAACAATAAAATAAAAGAAATTCATGAATAATATTAAAAGTAAATAAGGTTCAGAATTCTTCTCAAAATAAAGTAGTGGATGATCTCCAAGTCTTAGAATTGAAAACAAAGAAGATGAAAATCAAAGAGCTAGGCGATGGTGAACAAGGAAGAGAAGGAGAGAATCTCTAAGCAGCTTCGAAATCCGCTCCAAGGTAAGAGACGTGTCTTTTAAGAAAGGAAGCTTGACCTATTTAATCATGCCAAAAATTAGGTCAATTCGGGCTCTTTATTTTTCTCTGGCGGCGGAGCATGTGCTCCCGAAACCGGAGCACGTGCTCGCGTGTGAATTCGGCCTTTTTACTGCAAATCCACTCCTTTTTGTTCCAAAAGCCCATTTACCTCCAGTCCATCCAATCCATACTCCAAGATTTCTTTCTGACCTGATAAGACTCAAAAACGACTCGAAAAACACTAAAAAGGATTAGAAAACGTTAGTAAATATGGACCAAAATCTTCATATATCAGTAGGCAACACAAAAATCATAGAATAATATATTCACTATTCACTAAACTTTTTTTTGTTAAAGGAAACCCATACACAATATAATAGACAACGAGATATTCATTCATATAAACTTAATAAGACATATTTTACAATGAGAGAAAGAGAGAGAGAGATCACATAGGAGAGTGCACGATGACGCTGGTTAGACCCAAATAAAACATCAAACCCTAACTTAACATGCAAGCAAACTGACACACACACACACATACATATCAACACTTGATAGTTAAGAGCTATAATTAATTCTTAGAAACAAGAAATACTTCTTCGTTATCCTTAATCTTCGCAATGTCTCCTTTGATTTTCTCATCTATGTCAATGGTTGCTTCCATGTCAGCACTGTCCTGTGGCACCAAAGTTCTCATCTGTGAGGAGCAAACCATCGAACTAAGCCTCACCACATCGACGACATGCTCTGAAATATCCTGAAGCTTAATCCCTGGCGGCTCCAAAACTTTTGTCCCTGGTTTCTTGTAGATCATGTAAAGTATCATCTGAAGCACTCCAAAGACGAAACCCAAAACGTTTGGCAGCTGGAAAAAATATGTCAAGATTACAAAAAGAACATTAACTTTTAGTGTTATTAGCTCGAAGAAAATAAGAAATGAATATATGAAGACTTACGGCGACGTTCATGTCTTTAAGGAGAAGCCCGTAGAAGAACCACATGACCGCTGATAACGTGAGGAAGAAGGAGAGACCAAACGGCATGAACTCTGCGCTCTTCGTTTTGATCACTTTCCTCTGCGATGTTTATAATATTCAAGATTTAGATCGATACATAAGAAGAAGATATTAAATCGTAAATAAGAAAGAGAGACTTACAATGATACCAAGTGGTGCAACGAAAACACTTAGAGCAAAGACCATACAAATGTAGCCAAGAACTTGAACACGTTTATGTCCATGAATAAGAAAGTATGTCAAGATAAAGATTAAACCGAACGCAAATACATTCACAAATAGGACGAACTTCACCGCTAGAATCTGCCATATCGAAACACCGTAGCGTTAATGATGTAGATATTCTTGTTTATATTCAAGATAATTAATTAGTTATATTGACCTTTTCCTTCTTAGGAGCGTAGAAGAGGTATACAGAGATATAGAAGATCTGTATGAAAAAGGAAAAGGTGTTGATGGTGATCAGAATCATTGCATCTCCTTTGATCATTGCGTAGTAGATCCATAGCATCGCACTGAACAGTGCAATCACGTAAGGGATCGACTGATACCCTTCAGATGATTTCCTCTTGTATATACGAACGAACGTCGGTCTATAACATTTAAACATTACTTACGTTTATAGCTTGATTTAGAACGTTATTCATACAAGAGGAAAGTGTAAAGAGTTATAGAGTACTTACATTGGGGCAAGACAGACGAAGAAGGAGATGACATTCCCTACAAGTTAATTATCATTAATTACGTTAGAATTCACGTGTGCATGCATTTTGAACGTTGGAATATGTAAACATGAGAACATATACAAAACATATTAGACATAATTAAGAACAAAAATGGATACCTAGAATGCCAAAGACAGTAGCCAAGACCGCTAGTGAAACTGCCATGATTCAGTGAAATGTTTCTTTAGGAAAAAATAAAAATAAAGAAAGAAAAATCGTCTACTTAGAAACTCTCCCTCTCTCTTCCTTTATAAAAGAGAATGCAAGTGAACGAACGGACAAACACTACAAGATCATAATGAGAATATGTTTCAATGTATGATGCAATTGTTGATTGACAAGTGTAGTGATTTATATAGGGAGGAGAAAAGTGTATCAACTTGCAAAATGCGTATCTGAGTGAGAGAGAGATAAAGAAAGAGTTTTAACTCAATGGGATGTATAGTGGGAAAAAAGAATCAAAGAGCATTATCTCTACTTTACAGTTGTTTACCTCTTGCCCCATTGCCTCGGAAGTTTCCTTTTTTTTTTTTTCACTATAAGCCTAATATTACCCTTCTATTGATTTCATGATTCATCTACTTAATATGCCTAAGTAGTTTCTGTGTTTTATGTAAAAACGGTTTAACCGTTCGTATTTAGATTTGCATATCTAAGTTTACTCGTTTCCTTACAAAGAATGTATATTGGTCACTATAGCATAATATGATTCGTATATTACTTTCTATTTAACAGTAATCGTGTATGAATTTTTGACAAAAAAAAAATGTAATTGTGTATGAATTGGGTCTGATGAATTTTATTGGGGTGACCAATATAAAGGAGCAAGTCTCTTGTAAATTCACAATGAAAGATATAATCAAGATATATTGTTTAAACATGTGAGGAATATCTTCCTCTTACTTTCAAAAAATTTCACATAATTTTCACTCTTTAGTATCTATGATGAGTGGGTAAGTTCACCATTTTGTTTATTCATCTAATGAAAACACAAACAAACGAATGATGTTGGGCGCTCCATGAAATATATCTATATATATATATGTATAGATGTTTTTTTAAACATGTGAGGAATAGAATCATCTCCATTTCAAATGTATTCACATAATTTTCACTCTATAATATCTATGATGAGTAGGGTATTTTCACCATTGTGTTTATTCATTTAATGAAACAAAACAAAGGAATGATGTTTGTGCGCACATTCATGTCGGCATGCGAAATTAACCTAATCTTATCTCATAAAATTTGGAAATAATCAAACCCTAAAACCTAAAATGGGTGGGCATCTATCCAGCTCAGCAACTTATGAGCACTAGAACCTTAAAAATCTTGCAAGTACCATTTTGGTACATTGTAGTGGACCAAAGTTTTGGCCTTTCTGACGTGTCACCAACCAAGTAGGTGTTAAGACGTTGACTGTTTACAACTCTCTTGCTTAGGGTTTTTGTAAATGCAATGAGAGCAAGTTGGTCTTTTACCTAAACCGGATAGTCATGCTCATAGTTCGTTTTCCAATTGATCATTTAGGGAAATCCTCTTTTGAAATATCTTTCCCGAGATATTAACAAAAAGAAATCTATTCCCCGCAGCTTTGGCTTTGGCTCCGGCATAGAGTCATCGGCGGCTGAACTTGAATCGGCCGGAACGAGTGAGGTTTGAAGAGGGAATGTTTTCCGGGGGCTACATGCATGGTTTCTCTTTCTGGCTTAATTTTACCAAATTTCTTTATTAAGCATCCAGTTTTTTGTTATTCGATTTAATCAAACCGTCTCTAAATTGATGATTATTTTATGGGTTGTATTATCATTTTAATTTGATGCATCAAATTAACAAAACAAAAACAAAAACAAAAACTATTCCTCGTAACCTTTTATTTTAAGTATGTACGTAATCGTTCTGAAGTAAATGATGCAAAGCTCCAATAGTCACTAGCTACAGTTCTAATAGAGTTCTTTGGTTTATCATTTCTGTGATGTAAAATTTTTTTGTCGTTGTTATCATAGACTCATACATTATAAATTGGTATGAAGTAATGTCTGTTTTGTCACCCATTTAAAATATATTAACTGCCTGAACGTTCGAACCAGTTTAGGAGAGTCAAGAGTGAAACCTACAAACGAAAATAAATTTTCCTTAGAACAAGTAATTGAGCTAGCGGGGAATCAAAAGAAGATTAGAACAAGTATCAAATTTTGATTTTGATTCTTTATCTAACAAAAAATAAATGTTTGATTTTGGCTTTTTCCTTTTTTCCTTTTTTGTATATAAACCAAACTACGTACATCTTTACCAAATGAAAAAAAGAAATATATACTTGAACGATTTTCTCTCTTTGTATAATAATATGTTATCAAAGTGAAAAAATACCTAAAATTGATTCCACTCTTTTAAATCCTGTCGAAGATCTTCTCTATTATTTACCGCTACTGTTTACATCGCAAACAATCACGTTTGTAATGGACATATTGAAATAAATTATCATAATGTTCAGATGTTGGTTTAGGTCGATTTTGATGCTCGTTTGAACATATTTTGAGTGCAAAGATATTATCACATCTCTCACCCGTTTCCGTAATTTTGTTACGTAATAAATTTAGTTTTTTTTTACTGCTTGATCTTTTAATCCTGTCTAGATTAGTATGTGTTTAAGTTGAACCATGTACTGTTTTATATATTAAACTAGTAAAGCAAACCTCATCTAATCACTTCTCTCTTTAGTAGTTCACTTATATCTTATCAGAGTTTTTCAACCATTGTTCTTCTCATTATTTTTATTTTTCTGTTTTGGTTTTGGTTGACTTTTGGACGTATATGGAACCATGTACAACCTCATCAAACTAATAAAGCGAAATTTATATATTCTATAATATAATTATCAAAAAAAAAAAAAAATTCATGGGACCAAAATTTAGTTATGCAATCTGTATGATTTACCGCTTCATGTAAATAAATTTACATTTTATCAAATAAATAAAAATATATATATATATACTATACTTATAATAAATTTCTATAGTTCATATGAGTTTGTCATCCACAGTTTTAGATACTCTTGGAATAAAATCTGCTCGTAATGCTTACTTTTATTTTTTCTCGCAGAAGTAATAGTTCAGGAATATTACTCCATATATGCGCTTAGAATTTTTGAACCATAATACGATTCTTTTATATTTAACTTGCTTAATACATATATATATATATATATATATATGCTCAACCAGAGCCTAATCAGAAAGAACTTACAGAGTTCCGTTGGACTACTGGACTGTCGTTATCTAAAAAGAAACCAACATTTTAGCGTGATAGCCATGTACGTAAGTTTTGATCTTATGTTTATTATATAGTTCTTCCATTTTATGACAAGTGTCCTTTTTATGATATTTCTTTAACATCAAATTAAATTTTTTTTTCAGTATTTTCATTGTATAGTTACATATTTTATTTTTAAAATGTATGAAAAACATAATGTCAAATACAAAAAAAAAATTTGAAACAACGTAAATCGTAAATAGTTTCATGTTCTTTCCGTAATTAGCACTTTGAATATGCTAATGCAACAACATATACATTAAGTAGCAACTGTTTCTCTCTTTTTTTTTTTTTTTTTTTTTGACAAGACAGTAGCAAGTGTTAGACCACTAATAAAGGGTAACTTAGTTTTAATTTGGAACGACAGTTGATACTATCATATAAAGTTTTCTTTTGGTTTTTAGATATATATATATATATATATATCATTATAAAGTAAATTAGCGAAAGGTTACAAAAGGAATCAAACTGTTCACCCCTAATACTATGACAACTTTAATATTATAATTGTTGGAAGTAAAATGGTTTAGGCGATTAATTACCACTTAATTAGAGTGACCTTAATGATGTGTATGAAGTTGATGGCATTGAAAGATACTGAGAATCTTTACAAAGTGCAAACGAGAACAGATCCAGTGTCTTAGAGCCGACCTGCTTATTTTTCCCATTGTAAGAGAATGTTCTGTTTTACGTCACACAAAGATTCCCATAATTATTTTTTTCTCGTCAGAGTAATGGTACCGCCCTCACATAAAGATCTTTGTATTCTTAAAAAAAAAAGTAGTATATTTTAATTTTCTTTTTAACTTCTTGAATATTCGATCATCATTGACATCTACGCACGATGGACATATTAAGGAACATACTTGACTCTCTTTTTTCCATGAATACTCTTTTCAGTTTTAATCAAGCTAATTGGTGGTTTCTTATTTCTTTTTTGAATAAAATGTAAAATTTATTCAAAAAATATCTTTTTTACATCAAGTGTGGCAGGTGATTAATCGTTTTTGGAATACAAATATTAATAAAGGCAGAGATGAGAACTTCTTTTTATTTTGTTGCGAACGAGTTTGCCATATAACCATTATATCGGTCATTCCTTTGTTCACGAATGGAGCAATTTCATATAGGGATTTGCAGCAATTCCTAAACATAAACCTCCATTTAATAAATTAGATCCTTAATTCCTCATATACAAAAGTAATAGGATACAGATAAAAATCATTAATTCCGATATAATTAGATAAAAGTTAAAATCATTCAAAACGTATTAAAATTTTAACAAACAATCATTTAAAGCTATTTTATTAGTCGTTCATCCAAAATTTTGATTGGTTGCAAATACTCATCTTAATATAGCTTGGAGTCCGATATAATTTTGCTAACTATGTACGATATAAAACGCAGCAACATAGTGGAACCTAAATATTTTATGTGGTTCCGAAGCAATCTCTCTCTTTTCGTTGCCACTTTAATTTCTGATTCAGCTCCTATGTGGAATCCATTTCCTACACACATAATATGAAATAGTATTAGGGGACTTTGGAGTGACATAGATAATAATAGGTTACATAATATGGTTCAGCTCCTCAGTATAATTTTTAATTGGTTAATGTTGGTTTTCTCTTCCACTGGGTTTTGTGAAAAACCAAAGGGCTTAATTTGGGGCTGAATAGATTTCTTCGTTGTGTATCTGAGCATTAATGTAATCATGTGGTGGTTAAGACACCAATCTGATGCTATTGCTGTTGTCGGTATTGTCCGATGTCACTTTTCATCTTCTTTTGATGTTACTTTGAACCAACTCATCGTGGATTCGACTCTAATTACTTTGAATTTCTTCCAAAGCCCTCTCGAATTCCGGAATTTCATTATCCTTATCCTAGGTTACACTATTTTTCCTTCACATTGATATAAAGACTATCGTATTAGTTTCTTTATCAAAAAAAAAGAAGAAAGGAGAAAAGAGGTTACGTACTTTTCATCAGGTGATCAGTTCAGTTGGACACATTGCAACCCAAAGCACTGACATTGTTGTAATATGATATATTAGAAAAGGTTCCGATGAGCTAGAAACAAAAACTCATATGTGGAATCCATTTCCTACACACCGACATAACATGATTTTATATTTTTGCCATGAAAAAGTATATAATATTTTCAACAAAACAAAAAATTATATCATATTTATTGATATTTCATTGTTTTTAATGATACTTTAAGAATTTTACACCATGTTTTTTTATTATGTCCATGTAGTTTTAGACCAAAACAGATGAAATTGTATATCATATTATGTAGTTTTATACTATCTCTTTCGGCTAGGGACCAAAACAGATGAAATTGATATATCAGTTATTTCTCGTCGTCAACACACGAACTTGAAATCATATAAATAAACACTATTTTTTTTTTTTGGATAGCTAGTTGATTACTGGTTGAATTACTGAGATCTAGCAAGTTTTAGACTATTTTTGTTTTGTTAATGGATATAAGTGTTAGAGTGTTGGTTTATAATTCTTTCATTGTTGAGATTATCCACTATTTATACATATTGTGATTTCACATTCCATAAAAACTATCTTCTCCAAATATAAAAGGGATTCTTAGTAAAATGCCCTATTTATGTTTATAAATTTGAAAACTAACCTCTGTTTAGATTTTATTGAAAACTAACTTTTTTAAAAATATGATAAGACATTTGTATCCTTTTTAGAATTAAACTAAAAGTTGTAAGTAAATTATTATTATTGTATGAGATAATATGCGTTATTGATTAATACTCTGAAAATTATCTATTGTATAAATCTTTTAAAATTATTTCAAAATTTACAAATTTTCAAGCTTTTGTGAAACCTACGATACGTTGTGACTATGTAGACCAAATGGTTTGGTCTTAACTCTTAACTATAACACATTTTGTTTGGTCCAATTTAAGAAAAATGGGCATGAGTTTTAGTGAAAACCCACTACTTTGTATTGTCTGGTTTTGTCGTGACCATAATCTATTAAGTCCATCTTCTTCTTGCATATGCTGTCTTCACCTTATTATGAAGCACAAGCAAGCACAACATAGCATATAACTTACTTGTGTGAGAATTAAATAATACTAATTCGTTTCCATCTTGATCGTCATGACAGATTCCACTTAAAAATTTGCCATGAACATCAATAACATAGTCATGACTCTTGCACGAATCTTTATTTCAGCGTTGATAAACTAATCTGGAGGAAGAATCAACACGGTTCATTTTAGAAATCATT
>CM051393.1:9922614-9947614 GCA_028015245.1 Cardamine occulta
TAAGATCATTACTGACTGGATATTAATTTGAATAACGGAAAAGATAATTTAAAAAAAAAAATGTATTGTTATCACCAAAAAATAATAATTAATTTTGTTTTAAAAAATAAATGGTATATTAGTTATTATTAATTTTCATTGAGGATATTATAGTAAATGAATGCATAGAAAATAGTTAATTTAAAAATAAAATATATTAAAATGGTGTAGTTTTCAAAAATCAACAATAACTTAGGGTATTTTTAAAAATTCCTCAATATAAAATCGTACTTGAATTCCAATGTTTTTATATCCGACCCAGGTATCAAACCAGACTACCTTTCGGTTACCAGATCGACCGTGGATCAATAAACTAATATATATATATATATATAAAAATATTAGTTGTATATATATATATATGTATGTATGAATAGTTGTATAATACATAGTAAAAAATATTAATAAAAATAAACTAATAAAACATCACGACATGAAGGTAAAATTCGTTTCAAATAGTAGCTTTAGTAATATGAGAATATATTTTCATAATCGTTAAATAGATTATCCATTATAAAAAATGGGGAAAAATAAAAAATCTGATAATTATGGTGTTGTCTATAAGACATTTTAGCCAACATAATCAAATATTATAATAAATTATTATAATACTAGAGCATTTGGTATATTATTTTATTATGTTGATCATAAGACAAAAACTGCAAAAATATAAAGAATATTTTATTATTATATAATATAAAGTGATCATAATAACTATAAATAAAGATAAAATATAAATAATACACAAACAATTAGTTTATTGTGCTTGAGTGAGAAATAATAAGAAGAATAGTGTATGTACGCGCTTTAAAAACTACAAAATTATAAAAATAAGTGTAAAATACTATTTTATTCTTAAAATCAAACATTTTATTTGAATTAAAAGGGTTTTAAAATAAAATAAAAATTAAATATTTTGAAATCTTTTTTTGACCTGCAATCCAGTGGACCGGTTGAACCGGCCGGTTGACGGACTAATGATGGTTTTTCTAAAATTTTATGGTTTAAATATTGACGGATTTTATTACAAAATTCAAGCCGGACTAGTGTCCAGATCCCGGGTTAACCGGTCGGACTGATCGGGTCGGGTTAGACTTGAAAATACTGTTGAATTCATATTTGGTATCACAAAAATCGTTTCGTTCTAACCGGTTGAACAAACCACAATTTAATAACTGATTTAATTTATATTTCAGCTAAATAATATATACTTGCACTAACAAAGTTCATATATAGATGCACAAAGAATGAAAAAAATGTATAGTAATAAAAAAATGTAGTCTTAGAGAATTATATAAGTATACAATGGACGTGGAATCTCGACAAGAAGACCGTTGTGAGAGTATAAATGGGTACAAAAAACTTTTGTGCGTGGTAGACCATTTGCTCTTCCCTTTTAGCATGTTTGAGGCAAAGCCTGTGGCTACTCCCATAGGATCTCATTTCAAACTCAAAACTCTAAGTGAAGAGGAACTTTGTTTCAGACTTCAACACATGATCTGTTTCAGTTTCAGTTTTCTAACACATGATTTGCTTCTGTTTCAATAATTCAAAATGGCAAACATGTGATCTGCTTCAGTTTTGATTATGAAAAAATTCAAACACAAGATCTTCTTCAGTTTTAACTCATGATTTACTTCAGTTCTTTTTTTTTTCTTTTCTACGAAGATATAATTTATTTCAATACAACACATGCATACAAAAGGGAAGAAAGAAAGACATTATTGTTTGACCAATATATTCGACACTTACAAGTACAAAAGAGAACATTACATAAATACATTACTATCAACCAAACATAATGCAACCAAAAATAATTCTCTATTCAGTTAGGCATTTCGTCGAACATCTTGTATGCATAAATTCCTAAAACTTTTACAAACAAAATGAAAAAAATATACACTTCTCATATATCTATCTAACCAAACCTATAAGATTTAAGTAAGAAGGCTACATATTTTTTCTGTTTCTATAGATAAAGGTATGAAGGAAATTCTGAAACTGTTGCTCAACTGGAACACTTCCTCACGAACCCAATTCACAAAACCTTCCAGCACTAATTCAAGATGATTGCTCCCAATTTCAATTGAACATGAACATCTTCTAATTCTCCCAAGAACCCAAAGTGAATAAAATATATTTTTAGATCGTGAAATATTTTTTTAGTTAGGTCATGAGATGTTTTTCTTTCTTTTTTTTTTCTCTAGGGCTTAATTAATTTGATTTTATTGTTGGTTTTGGTTTTGATTTTATTTGGACCAGTTTGGACCAAGAATGGTGGATAATAAGTTGGTAAATCGTATGTCTGGTCAAATCTATTTTTGTTTGGTGTTCCCGGATTTTATCCACCGGTGTATCGAAAAAATAGAAAATAGATGGTTATAGTGTTGCGCATATAACCGATGTTAGTTTGTGTATGTTGCCATGTAAATTCAATCTTTCGTGTAGTTTTTAACATATTAAAATAGTTTATATATGTAATCATGTGATGGAGAATAATTGGTGTAGCTAAAAATGATTTTTCCATCTATATACTATAATCTATTAATAGCATAATCTCTCACTGAATACCAGATTTGATTAAAACAATATTTTATTCTGTTATTTCTAACATATATTTTGAATTTAATAAAAAAATTTGTTATTTTCTGAATGGATTTAAATTTATATATTCAAGTCCTAGTCAATATTTCTAAAATGTTAGTTGTTTAGTTTTTAATCATAAACTAAAAATAATAATCAAATAACATATTTTGGATTTTGTAAAAATTTTAGATTATATATAAATCTAATATATTTTTTGATTTTTATAATTATTTAATTTAATATATATATATATATATATCTTGACCCTGGTAAATATTTTTCTGGGTCAGCGGTCCGCCTCGGTCTCGTGAAATACAGAGAGTGGTGGGTTTTGTTAAGTGTGGAGGCAGGAGAGTCGGCCTCGGTCCCGTGACCGAGGTGTTGAAGGAAGGCTGGCACCGGTCACGGGACCTATGGCCGGAGTCATTAGGAGGCTCGGCCTCGGTCACAGGTCATGTGACCGAGGTTAACAAGGCTTCACTCTCCGGGTCGTATCTTCTAAACGGGTGAATGAATTTCTTTGGTTCTTATCCGAAGTGAATCTTGACTCTTTCAGCTTTCCATAGATACCAGGATCTCTTAAATTGATCCATGGGAAGGTCTTAAAATATTGACAAACTTTTGATGCTCTAAAACTGCCATAAAACGTGTTTTGGTCCATGATATGCTCAAATTTACTGTTAGAGCTACTCTCTCAAATTACGAGATCGATTGTAATATTTAGGGATCGAATCCACAGAGACTCACTTTCACACAATAGATTTTCAGTTTATGAATTAAGCTAAACAAGAGAAATTGTAATTAAAAAAAATAGCAACACAATTAAATCAGGTTGTAAAACAATTGAGAAAATAGCTAGACTTAGGAAAATTCTCAAGTAATTCATAATTGCATGTTAAGTCAATTACAGGATTATTATTTAGATCCGCTCTCGAACTCGAAACACAATGGTAAAATCAATCAACTCTTTCTCGAGAGATTATCTATGTCTAAATTTAGAATTCCAAATCTCTTTACTAAATTCTACTATTCAATCAAGCATTAATTCCAGGTTCGATTGTTTACAAAATCTCTAAACCATATCTTTTTGTGAATAGTTATGTTGCTCATCTAAGATAGTTCAAGTAATCAATTACACTCTTGTATCAACTAATCAACCTAAGATCAGATTTTAGGTTATAAATCTAGAAGCAGCAATAAACACAATCTAGATGAAGAACTCTACTAAATCAATCCTAAATAACCATCAACCTAGCAATTCATCTTCTACCTTTGAAAACCCTAAACCGAACAAACAAACTACTCAGACATGATCTATGAAACAAAAATCATAGTTTGAATAGATTGCATAAAATAAATCAAGAGAAGAAATAAGAGTTTAGAAATCTTCTCCAAAAGAACTCTGAAAAGGTGGTTGTAGCATAGAATAAAGTATAACTCTAAACAATGACCTAAAAATCATATTTATAAGTTTAAACATGAAAATGACTAAACTGCAAATAAGGAAAACTATAGGATAGTTTTGTAATTTTAAAACCGTATCTGCGACCAGTGTCGAATGACACCAATGGGGGTGTCGACCAACACCAACACTAAGGTTTCTAGTATTATTTTTTGTTTTGGCTGTCTTTTTGTGGACTTTTGCTTCCCTTGTTAAGGCATCGGACTCCCTAGGTTGGGCTGTAGCTTCCGGAAATTTCTCTGTTTTCCGCCGGCTTTAGTTCTTGATGATGTTTGTATTACTTTTGGTTTTACATCATCTAATTACCCCCGATGACCAAAAAAAAAAAGAAAAAAAAAAATACACAATATTTATAGATAGATAACGGTAAGCTAACAAACATTGTAAAATGTAAACAATGTAAGTATAGTTCAATGATCAGTTATTCATCTATCTTTTAAAATATCTAAAATAAGTAAACTATATGGTTTTGAAAGAATTACAGACCCAAAGAAGTCTAATTCCAAGTGAAGAGAAAATAAATAAACGATGTGATGTAAAGTTGCTGAGCAGCCAGAAAGGGTTTCCCTCTGGTTTCTGGGCTCTCTACGCGAACATGCTTGGGAGAGGTCTCACGGCCATGAACGCATTCACCATCTGATTATTAATATACATATCGATTAAAAAATGATACTAAATCTCTGATTGGTCTAGTGAATTTAAATACTCTTAGTGAAATCGATTTGTTTTTTACCTCATCAGTAACAGCAGCTCGAGCCCTGCGGTGTCTCTCCACAATTTCTATCAAAACCTCAGTGAGTCGCTTCTTTACTGCTCCAGTTAGCATTCGTCCTTCTCCATACTCCTGAAACACAGTACAATGTGTTTTTTTTTCAGATAATCCGATCAAGACAGTTACGAGCATTCTTCATTGATCTAATAACAAGCTGGAGGCAAGGACAAAGTAATTTACCTTCTTTATGTGTTCAAGTTCAGAATCATTTTCAAGGAAGAAACTCAAATATTTGAATGGTATGTCTTCCTGTGAAAAAAAGGACTTAATTTACCCAATAGGATCAAGAATCAAGAAAACAATTTTGCAAGAATCCGCTATTGATTTCATAGAGTTATACAGTCAATTTCTTAACGGAAAATTTCATATCAGCGGCACTTAAAGTATCTAACTAAGAGAATATCCTTTCTTAACTTCCAATTGAATATAATAACTGCATGAGGAACACAACTGTGAGGTGACACAAGAGAATTTGGTACCTCCAGATTTGCTCCGTATTTTTTATGATCGTCCTTGTTATCTTGCCCACCACTAACCGCACCGTTTATCTGCGTATAAGAACTCATCAAGTTAAGATAGTGCAAGCAATTATCTGATTTCATTGTTATACAGTGGTATTTAATGATCTGTAAAGTTTAACACCAAAGTACCTAATTTTTTTAATTTAAAAAGACAGAATTCACCTTTTTTTTAATGTCTTTCGCGGAATCAGTCACATAGATAGCGGAATTTGGATCACTAGCAGACATTTTTCCACTCTTACCCTGCGAAAAGTGTGACCAAGGCATTCAATAGTGTGAAAGCATCAAGACGTAAGGTCTTTAACTTCAGACTAGTAAAGAAAACACTTGCCCGCAGAGCAGGAAAAAATGATGACTCAATTAGAGCAGGCTTGCTATAGCCTAACCGAGGTGCAACATCACGAGTCATTCTAAAATAAGGATCCTGAACCAAAACAACAGATTGGTTGAAGTTTATATAAATACACACGTAATGATACACAAAGAAGATAAAGAAACTTTGGATGAAAGCTGGCAAACATTTTATTTATCTTCCAAAACAAAACAGATTAAGATTCAAAGTGAGAAAACAGCACACCTGGTCAATTGCACAAGGAATCAAGCAACGGAGATTCTCCTCGCCAGGGAACAAATGTTGGAATGAGCTCGAAAAAGATGGAGCTGCCTGTAAATGTATGGAATACAATTATCCACTTTAAACATGATATTCTATATGCATTAAAATTCACCATTAGGAAAAAAAACATGTACCTGCACCGGAGGAAAACTGATTTTTGCTATATGATCTTCACCGAAAAATCCAAAAATTCCCTTCGCCTAGCAAGGGAAGAGATAAAAATGAAACCAGGAACGCAAACCAACTATAAACACACATCAGCACATGTTGTGCAAATCAAGGAGATAGAGAGTAGTAAAGTCACCTTGTTAAGTGTAATGCAATTTCCAACCTGCACCACATTTTCATAGAAAGCACTACACACAAAGTTTTTGCACATCATCAGCCAAGAAAACTGTGATGTAGACATCATTTATAGAATATGATACAAGAGATATCTTATGAGCTAAATGTCATGGATTTGATTAAAACCGTGAGGTCTAATTTTCTTTAATACTGTACACAAATAATGCACAAGATGTGTAAAAAATAATGTACGAGCCATCCCCATGGAGTGCCCACCCCTGGTATGCGAGATACAAAATGGTGTCCCGTGCTTCCTAGCATGATGGTGTACAAAATAATGTACGAGAAAGAACAAAATAAAAAATGGCAGTGAAGTAATGAAGAATTCGATCCCTATGCATACAGAAACACCTCCCAAACCTCTATAAATCAATAGACAAATTAATAAACACGAGCGAGCATTTTGACTTACCCGCCAAGATATTCAAAGTTGGAGAAAATGAACGTCTTTGTTATATCGAATCCGCAAGCAATTATATCTTTCACATTTTCTCTGCCCAGTTTTTTAGTATCCGCCACCTTTAAGTTCTTCCAAATGCATTTTTCATCATCCGTAATCTGTATAACGAGGGGAACATTGAAAGCTTCTTGCAAGTATCTGCGATTTTTAAGACAATCAAAATCATCAAAACCGCTCTCTTAACATAAGAATACGATCATGATATTCTAGACTTGCTTGGTAAACATAAAAGGAATCAAATGGCCCAAATGCAAAGCTTCTGATGAAGGTCCTCTTCCAGTGTAGAGATAGAACTTGTCTCCTCTCTCAAAGGCGTCCAAAATCTCATTGAAGTCCCTGTTAAATCTCACTAAGAGTTAATCCAGGAATAATACATAAAAATAGTTGAATTCTCAGACATAAGTTAGCTGAATTTGGTACCGGTGAGCGAAGAAGACGCCACGGCGGAGGAATACATGCGGTTGACGACAAGTGAGTCTCTGAACACGATTAATCAGGGACTCGTCAACCCTCTGGCAGCCAAATTTGTCTATAAGCTTGTCGTAATCGATTATTCCGCCGTCTTTGGCCGAGACTTCCCATGGATTCACCTCCTGCTCCAAAGATTCAGAATCACTCTCATGCTTATAAATCAGTTGCTCCGAAGATTCAGAATAACTCTCATCTACCTTATAGACCTCCATCGCAAGGATTCGATGGATTCAGCCATATTAAAACGCCTCTTTATTCAAGTGGAAGAGACCTGAGAGATGCGGCGGCGGTTTTGCGACTATTACATTTTTGTTCGGGTCCAATTGAAGCCCAATAACGTTTTAATGGTCCTATATGCTTAGAAATGGTCGAAACTAAATAAAATAATCGAGTATATAATATGAATAAACTCACCGCAACATAGAAGTCTTTAATAGCGAGACCGTAGAAGAGCCACGTGACGGTCTATAAAACTATCTTCATATTGTGATTTCACATTCCATAAAACTATCTTCTCCAAATATAAAAGGGATTCTTTGTAAAAGACCCTATTTATGTTTATAAATTTGAAAACTAACCTCTGTTTAGATTTTATTGAAAACTAACTTTTTAAAAATATGATAAGACATTTGTATCTTTTTTAGAATTAAACTAAAAGTTGTAAGTAAATTATTATTATTGTATGAGATAATATGCGTTATTGATTAATACTCTGAGAATTATCTATTGTATAAATCTTTTAAAATTATTTCAAAATTTACAAAATTTCAAGCTTTTGTGAAACCTACGATACGTTGGAACTATGTAGACCAAATGGTTTGATCTTAACTCTTAACTATAACACATTTTGTTTGGTCCAATTTAAGAAAAATGGGCATGAGTCTTAGTGAAAAACCCACTACTTTGTATTGTCTGGTTTTGTCGTGACCATAATCTATTAAGTCCATCTTCTTCTTGCATATGCTGTCTTCACCTTAGTATGAAGCACAAGCAAGCACACCATAGCATATCACTTACTTGTGTGAGAATTAAATAATACTAATTCGTTTCCATCTTGATCGTCATGACAGATTCCACTTACAAAATTTGCCGTGAACATCAATAACATAGTCATGACTCTTGCACGAATCTTTATTTCAGCGTTGATAAACTAATCTGGAGGAAGAATCAACACGGTTCATTTTAGAAATCATTTAAGATCATTACTGACTGGATATTAATTTGAATAAAGGAAAAAATAATTTAAAAAAAAATGTATTGTTATCACCAAAAAAAAATAATTAATTTTGTTTTAAAAAAATAAATGGTATATTAGTTATTATTAATTTTCATTGAGGATATTATAGTAAATGAATGCATAGAAAATAGTTGTTTTAAAAATAAAATATATTAAAATGGTGTAGTTTTCAAAAATCAACAATAATTTAGGTTATTTTTAAAAATTCCTCAATATAAAATCGTACTTAAATTCCAATGTTTTTATATCCGACCCAGATATCAAATCAGATTACCTTTTCGGTTACCAGATCGACTGTGCATCAATAAACTAATATATATATATATGTATATAAACTAATACATATATATATATATAACATGTATGAATAGTTGTATAATACATAGTAAAAAATATTAATAAAAAATAAACTAATAAAACATCACGACATGAAGATAAAATTTGTTTCAAATAGTAGCTTTAGTAATATGAGAAAATACTTTCATAATGGTTAAATAGATTATCTATTATAAAAATGGAGGGGGAATAAAAAATTGATAAATATGGTGTTGTCTATAAGGCATTTTAGCCAACATAAAAAAATATTATAATAACCTATTATAATACTAGAGCATTTGGTATATTATTTTATTATGTTGATCATAAGACAAAATATAAATAATACACAAACAATTAGTTTAGTATGTTTGAGTGAGAAATAATAAGAAGAGTATCCGTATGTACGCACTTTAAAAACTATAAAGTTATAAAAAATAAGTGTAAAATACTATTTTATTCTTAAAATTAAACATTTTATTTAAACTAAAAAAGTTCTAAAATAAAATAAAAATTAAATATTTTGAAAATTTCTCTTGATCCATAACCCCGTGGACCGGCCGGTCGATGGACTAATGATGGTTTTTCAAAAAATTTCTGGTTTAAATATTGGCGGATTTTAATATAAAATTCAAACCGGACTAGTGTCCGGATCCCGAATTAACCAGTCGGACTGATCGGATCGGGTTAGACATGAAAATACTGTTGAATTCATATTTGGTATCACAAAAATCGTTTTGTTCTAACCGGTTGAACAAACCACAATTTAATAACTGATTTAATTTATATTTCAGCTAAATAATATATACTTGCGCTAACAAAATTCATATATAGAAGCACAAAGAATGAAAAAATGTATAGTAATAAAAAAATGTATAGTTGGAAGAATATAAGTATACAATGGACGTGGAATCTCGACAAGAAGACCGTTGTGACAGTATAAATGGGTACAAAAGACTATTGTGCGTGGTAGACCATTTGCTCTTCCCCCTTTGGGCTCCCATATGAGTTTCAATCTTGAAGGCTCCCACATGATTCTAGGAATGTAAAGATACATTATATATTTTTTTTTCGTCCTATACATGCTAATTCAAATCTTTCATATTTACACAATAATATAATATCCAAAATTTGTAAGAAAATAAATGAAAATAAATAATTAGTGTAAGCTTCCATTTTGAGTAGAAAAATGGTGAAATTATTTTTGTAGGCTTATATAACTATGGTTTAAATTACCAAGCAATTTATTTAATTAAATATTTGACGTTGAGAATAAAACAAATATAGGTTTAGTTTAAAATGAATTTTGTAAGTTCGTGTAAAAAAATCAGAAAATGAGAAATTTAAAAGGTTTAATTGAGTAAAGTTTGTGTAGTTTCCTCATATCATCCCAAAACAATATTCCAAACAAAATAAAATTTGCTTTTACTCATTCCGAACTTATAAAACTTAAATTCTTATTTCGGCTCTTTACAAATAGTTTGTTTGTTCCCTAGAGCTAAGAACTTTCTACATGAAGAATATTGCCTCTTTGATATTCATGTTGGTTTCTAGCAATCTTTTTACACCCAACCTGAATACCAAACCGAACTATTATCCGGATCACCGGATTACGGGGTCGACCACGCGTCAATAAATTAACAAATATTTTTATATACCATTATATATATATATATAATTTTATACATATATATATATAGTTGTATAAATATAAAGTAAAAATATTTATATTATATTTAAAAAGTATAATATCCAACAATAACAAAAATGCTTAAACATTTTAAATCAAAATTAAATTAAAAAATAATACTAAAATAGTAAAAAATTACTAATAAGAACAATAGACTAATAAAAGATCAAAAAATGAAGATAAATTATTTATATTATAATAATATCATTTGTTAAGAAAAAATAAATATTAGAAAGAATTATTATAATACAACCGCAAAAATATATAGAACATTTTATTATTATACAATATTAGATTATCATAAAGATTATAAATAAAGAAAAAATGATGGAAAAACCAATATCTAGTTTATTGTGCTTGAGTTGAAAAAAACAAGAAGAATAGTCATATTTACGCTTTTTCAAATAATTAAGAAAGTTATATAAATGACTGTACAAAATTATATTATTTCTAAAATCAAATATTTTATTTGTATTAAAAAAGTTTTTAAAATAAAAAATTTTAAAATATTTTGAAAATTTATGTTCATCCATCACCTGATCGGTTAACTTGGTCCACCGAATTGGGAGTTAATAACAATTTTTTTTTAATTATTGTTCAATTATATTCGAAGAAAAAAATAATGTTTGTTACAGTTTAATACATACTTTTTTGTTCTGATTTAAACACAACTCCAACAAAATTTGTTATTTTAGATGTTGTCTTGCTTCAAACCACATTTGAATGCCACATTCATACGCAAGTCTCCTCTGCTTCTGATTGTCCTTAACCAGTTTTTAATATTTTTGTCAATCATCTTCACCAGTTTCTCCGTTGATGATGGTTGTTCAGCATGTCTTCTATCATTTTTTCAGCTAAATAATATATACTTGCGCTAACAAAGTTCATATATAGATGCACAAAGAATGAAAAAAATGTATAGTAATAAAAAAATGTATAGTTGGAAGAATATAAGTATAGAATGGACGTGGAATCTCGACAAGAAGACTGTTGTGAGAGTATAAATGGGTACAAAAGACTATTGTACGTGGTAGACCATTTGCTCTTCCCCTTTGGGCTCCCATGCAAGATTCAATTTTGGAGGCTCCCATATGATTCTAGGAATATAAAGATACATTATATATGTTCTTTTCTTCCTATACATGCTAATTCAAATCTTTCATATTTACACTAATATAATATCCATAATTTGTAAGAAAATAAATGAAAATAAAAATAATTAGTGTAAGCTTCCATTTTGAGTAGAAAATTGGTGAAATTATTTTTGTAGGCTTATATAACTATGGTTTAAATTACCAAACAACTTATTTTATTAAATATTTGATGTTGAGAATAACAAAAAAATATAGGTTTAGTTTAAAATGAATTTTGTAAGTTTGTGTAATAAAATCAGAAAATGAGAAATTTAATAGGTTTAATTGAGTAAAGTTTGTGTAGTTTCCTCATATCATCCCAAAACAATATTCCAAACAAAATAAAATTTGTTTTTACTCATTCCAAACTTATAAAACTTAAATTCTTATTTCGGATCTTTACAAATATTTCGTTTTTACTCTAGAGCTAAGAACTTTTAACATGAAGAATAATTTTGCCTCTTTGATATTCATGGTCGGTTTTAGCAATATTTTTACACCCAACCTGATTATCAAACCGAACTATTATCCGGATCACCGGATTATAGGGTCGACCACGCATCAATAAACTAACAAATATTTTTATATACCGTTATATATATATATAATTTTATACATATATATAGTTGTATAAATATAAAGTAAAAATATTTATATTATATTTAAGAAAGTATAATATCCAAAAATAACAAAAATGCTTAAACATTTTAAATCAAAATTAAATTTTAAAATAATACTAAAATAGTAAGAAATTACTAATAAGAAAAATAAACTAATAAAAGATCAAAACATGAAGATAAATTATTTATATTATAATATAATCATTTGTTAATAAATAAATAAATATTAGAAGGAATTATTATAATACAACCGCAAAAAAGTATAGAACATTTTATTATTATACAATATTAGATGATCATAAAGATTATAAATAAAGAAAAAATGATAGAAAAACCAATAACTAGTTTGTTGTGCTTGAGTTGAGAAAAACAAGAAGAATAGTCATATTTATGCGTTTTCAAATAACTAAGAAAATTATATAAATGACTGTAAAAAATTATTTTATTTCTAAAATCAAATATTTTATTGTATTAAAAAGGTTATAAAATAAAAATATTTAAAATATTTTAAAAATTTAGGTTTATCCATCACCCGATCGGTTAACTTGGTCCACCGAATTGGGAGTTAATAACAATTTTTTTTTAATTATTGTTCAATTATATTCAAAGAAAAAAATAACGTTTGTTACAGTCTAATGCATAGTTTTTTGTTCTGATTTAAACACAACTCCAACAAAATTTGTTATTTTGATGTTGTCTTGCTTCAAACCACATTTGAATGCCACATTCATAATGCAAGTCTCCTCCGCTTCTCATTGTGCTTAACCAGTTTCTAATATTTTTGTCAATCATCTTCACCAATTTCTCCGTTGATGATAGTTGTTCACCATGCCTTCTATCATTTTTTCCTGCCAAATCGAATGGATAGCGTTTTGGAACACATACCTTAGGATAAATGCTTTTGTTTTGTCTGGATCGTAGTCACTTATGAGTTTGAGAATCTCCCTCTAATTTACTGAAAACTTATCAAGAAGAACTTCTCTCATTAGTTCCTCCCATACTTTCAATGAGTTAATAACGATTTTTTTTCTGAGGTTTTCTGATATTATTATTGACGGATTTTAGTACTAAATTCAAATTGGAAATCTGGAATAGTATCCAACTCCCTACTTAACCGGCCGGTCTAGTCTGAATGTGAATAAACATTGATTTCTAGTAAATCAGCGTCGGAAATTTTTTCTTAATACCCGAACAATTTCTACTTTAATATAATTAAGTACTGTTATGTTTTTTTTTTTTGCATGATACAAATTTAAATTTGATGATAATTAATTAAGACTTCTATCTAATTAAGATCTGTGAACATATGTTCCACTTTCACCGCTTATAAAATCATTTTTAAGGCTGGTGTAAGGTGGGCCTGTCCCGTTCAAGAGGCCTAATATATGCCGTGACTTATAACGTTCACCAATTTGTTAAGCATGTTTTACAATTAAAGTTGATGGTATAAAGTCTAAAAAGTAGAGAATTAAGAAAGAAAAAAAATAAGAATTGCGTGGGATGACATTTTTCTTATGATCAATTAATCAAGAAAGGATTCAAATAATAATGACTACTAGTCTCAAAAATAATAATAATAATAATAATGACTACTAGTAAAGCAGAGAGAGTTTATAAATTGGTTTAAAAAACTATTTTATTATTGTTCATAGCACAATTTACAGACAGCTGGAAGGAAAATGATGAGGAACCACAAGTACTACACGAGAACTAATAAAGAGAAGTTCACAACATACAAAAAAAACAAAAAAAAGAAGGAAAGTTAGCTAAAGTGCATAACTCAAACAATGCATTATTAATGAGTCTCTAAATAAGATTCACTACTTAAACTTGGCTTTGGTTCTCAACATCCTTGTTGATCACATCTTTAGCATTGGGCATGTTCTGGCTCTTAACCTCGGTCACTTGAATCTGAGTCTCGGGTAAAACGGTAGTTAGCTTCACTATGTCGATGGAATGATCGGCCACAGTTTTCGATTTTTCCGTCTTCTCAACCACCGGAGTTTTGTAGTACTTGTATATTATGTAGAGAATCATTTGAACAGCTCCTAAGAACGCGCCCAATACATTTGGAAGCTTCAATAGGAAACAAAATATGTGTAACATTAATATTCCATTCACTTTCGACAAAGGAATTTGGTAAAGAAACATAAATTACCGACATCACAACAGAACAAATTAGATTTTTTGTTTCTAGTGTTCCTAATTGTACTCTCAATTCCTCAGCACATTTAGTGGGGGCCCAATTATTTTATATAATGTAAATAATAAAGCGAACTATATGTACGGTTCAAAATCATATATTCGTTGCCACACATTCATATTAGACTCAAAGCCTTTACATGTATAAATTGAAATGAGGAAAAGAGACAAAGGCTTTACTTTATTAAAGAACCACCCATATTAATAGATAATAGTATAGAGATATATTGTTGTGCTGTCCTTTATTATATGCTTAAAAATGGTCGAAACTAAATAAAATAATCGAGTATATAATATGAATAAACTCACCGCAACATAGAAGTCTTTAATAGCGAGACCGTAGAAGAGCCACGTGACGGCGCTTAGTGTAAGAAACAACGATAAAGAGAAGGGCATAAATTCCACACTTCTTGTACGTACCACAACTCTCTGCACCAAAATTAGTAGCTTTTAATTATTATAATATTCCAAATTAAAACTATATGATATATTCCATATAACCAGGAAATGAAAGACCAAACATACTATCTATTATGTTCTTCATTGGTCAGATACGATAAAAACATGGCTCTTACGCATTTATAAAATCTTCCTATATATATGCATGTCTAGAAAATATACATAAAACGTACCATGATACTCAAAGGAGCTGCGAAAACACTAACGGAAAATCCAACGCAAATCCCTCCGAGAACTTTCTCACGTGTCGAACCTTTGGTTAGGAGCTCACAGACAAGAACAATGGCGGCAAAACCCAAAAAGTTCAAGAGACCAAGAACTTTCAAAGTAGATACCTGCAACATCGTTAATCAACCATCTAGTTATCAGTAAACTTGATACAAAAACATTTACGTAAATGTATATATGTGCATGCTTATGATCAACGTCAAAGCTAAAATAAAAGTGTTTCAACATACTCTAGTTTTCTTGTTAGCGTAGGTTACGAAGAGAATGATGTAGATGGTTTCGATGAAGCATCCAACAGCGTTTATGGTGATGAGAAGGAAGCCTGAGCCATCTTTTTGCATAGCGTAGTAAATCCAAAGCACTGCGCTAAAAAGAGCTGAAAGATAGGGAAGAGATTGAAACCCTTCTGTAGATTTCTTCTTGCATATCCTTACAAAAGTTGGCCTACATAATGTTGAAATATCGTTTAATTCATTTGTCAAAAAAAAAACAAACGATTAACAAAAAGAGAGACTTTGTAAGAACATGTTGATGCTTACACTGGAGCCAAGAACACAATGAATGATATGATGTTACCTGAAATTTTACAACGTAGAAAACATTGTGAGTTTTGAAACGTAATTCAAACTGTCTGGTAATATATTTGACATGAATCTTTTTTTTTTGTGAATGCTTATATATATACGTACCCATGATTCCAAACACAAATGCCCATACATTGTGACTGAGAGCCATTTCTTGACTATTTTACTCTCCCTTTTTTGGTCGGACTATCGAAAAATTTTATGAACGGGAAAGAACTATCGGATACCAAACCAAAGAGAAAGATAGAGCTCTTGAAGCCTCTTCTAACTCTTGAAAGCCAAGCTCTAGTTTATGAGTTTCAGCTATGAATTTACAATGCCAGTGATAGGTGATATATATAGAGGGTTCACATGTGAAAGGGTGCAATGTTAGTACGTTTAAGACGACATCGTTCCAAACAATAAGAGAAGGACATGTCACATTATTGGTCTCAGATATTTCTTCTAATTGATATTTTCTTTTAGATGGAAAATATATGACACTTTTCATGTGGTTGCACTCTTGCCGTCTATTATATTAGCATCAAACTTTTTATGCCAAACCTAGACTTATATTTTAATATCGTACTCATATGAACGAGCTTCAACAATTTCTTTATCTTAAACCAAAAAGAAAAATTTAAAGAACGGTCGATAGAGGTTTATTTAGAAAGCCATTTAACGAGTGGTTACTTATTATTTTGGGGTAATCAATAAGCCCCTGGCTGTTAGCTTTCTAGTTAACTTATTAAAGTAATATAGATATCATTATATATACACCTTTTCATTCAATTTAAATCACCTTTTAAAGTATATGATTCTCTAACACTTGATCGGAAGAGAGTCGAGCCAAATGATTCCCTAAATACCTTTTAATTTTACTTACATAAGCCAATTTATATATGTAGCCGTAGACTTATGTTAAGTAATTTTAAGGAACTTTGATAAACCAAAAAAAAAAAAAAAAAAAAAAAACTAGGCGACTGAAAACGAATTTAAGCACTTAAGTGTTAGATATTTGTTTATACGTCTTGCAACAAAAGTATATATATATAATAATTGTATGTGTCGAAAAAATCATTAGCTCTATCAAATTAATTGCTGAATAAAGAATATTATTTATGTTGTAACAACAAAGAAGTTTATAGCATCAAAACATATCTAAAAAGAAAAAAGTCACATCGAATTTGCATTAGGCAGTCCAACAACAGGTACAAACCTTTAAAAATCCTAACCGTGATTGCTCCTTTTGTTCATCATACCAGTCAACATGAACATTTCCCATTGAGTCTGCGCCACGTGTACCATATTTTTATGTTGCCTATGAGCACCATTGTAATCCATGATTTGGCAGCCAAAATTAGGTCCGTAACTAATTTATTAACACTCTTATACTCATATTTGTGTTTATCTCTTTACACTTGTCACCAAATATCCCTAAGTTTGTTTTTTCAAACAGAAACAATCTCATTGTTATACAGTGTAACCACTAAAAATTAAAATTTTATAAAAATAACAATAGAGTTGTATTGCGTTTTATCTTAACGTGACTGTCGTGTGGTTATAGGTAGGATTCAACATCATACTTCTCGATCTTACACTTGGCTACTTTTCGTGTTATCTAAATTTATCTATATTTACACAAATGATATCGTATCAAAGCAAATTGTTCACGCTAACTATAACCTTTTCTTTTCTATATAATAAATATCTCTTATTAATCTCTGCATCCATCTTCCACGAAACTTTATCGACTAGTTTGTGACAAATGAAAATATAAAGTTATATTTTCATAAAAATATTCATATGGGAATGTTAGAACATGATTAATGGGAAGTTCTAAAGGGGTTTTTAGGAGGAGTTTTTAAGAATCCTTTCTTAAGAACTGGTTCTTAAATAAAAACTTTTAGAATCAATTTCTTAATTTTAATAATCCCTCTACCTCGATTTGCACAAATTTTATAGTAAAATATTAGTAAGAACCCCATAAAACGTTCTCCCATTAATCATGCTTTTATATCTGTTTGGGCTGACCGAAGTTGTTTGGTCACTATTTAACTGTTTCAATTTAGAAAAAATAAAAACTAACAGAAACTACATATATATATATATATATCCAATACAATACTTGTAATTTGCATATAATTTTAAAAGGCATTCTTAAAATATTTTTTTTGTCAGATTCGTTTTCCTGATTTTAAGAAAATATATATTTAAAGTAACATAAACTTATGTTTTAAAAAGGTATTTAAGAGTTCAGGGAAGTTTTCAAAATGAACACTTCTTAAAGCACACTCCTTAGTGGTAGTTTTCAAAATTAAAAAAGCGGCACATTAGAAAACATTTATTGTTTAAATATCTATTAGATATTTCAACATTGATGTATTGTTTTTGGTTCAAGAAAACTCGAATCATAATTTGAATGTCTTTCGATATAAATATTCTGCATTGCAAATCTAAATTTTTTGGCAGTAAACATTTTAAAATTTTGATAAAATTAGATTAGTACTCAACGGAAAATTATTGAGAATGAGAATGGGGACAAGGTTAACCATCAGTAAAAATAGTTGAACTTAGAATGAAAATCGAATGTCTTGCTTGAAGTAAAAATCATTATTTTCATGCTATAGCTTGCCATGAAAGTGCATGTTATATGATTGATGTCAATTCTATGCGTATGAATGGAAGTTATATGAAAGTAGAATTGTGTTATTATATATCGATAGGCATATAGGATTTATTCGCTGTGTAATTCGTTACACAACTTTTTTCTTTTCTTTTCTCTAGGTTTGGATAAGAATTTTTAGTACCTTTACAAATCTCCGATCACGCTTTTAGCGTTATTTCGGGATAATGGTGTTATAGAATCTGTCCTTTAGGAGTTTCCAAATCTTTTTTCTTTGATAGAACATTCATTGCCATCACAAATAGATAAGAAAAAGCAGAATCACCTTGCCTTAACCCTTTACATCCTTTTAAATCACCATTTATAGATGTCGAGAGTTAAGGAGAAGTGATGCATTCCTTTATCCAGTTGATAAATACCATTGGGAGTTCATAGGAAGTCAAACAAGTTTAAGATAAAGTCCCAATGAAGATTGTCAAAAGCTTTAGTAAGATCCAGCTTAAGACACCCTCTAGTAGGAGGTCCAGATTTTTTGGAAATGTAAGACTAATTCTGAAGTTAAAAGAACTTTTTCACAGATTAGAAGCCTCTTAACAAATCTAGTTTGATTTCCTTAGTTATCTAGATGAGTAAAAAGTTTTACTCATTTTGCAAGATTGTGGGAGGTGATCTTGTAGATAGTATTACAACAAAAAATTGGCATGTAATCTCTTGCATTTGCTACTTTAGGAACAAGAAATACCGCTGTTACATTAATTTGTTTGAGTAAAGAACCAGAGAAAAAAAACCTCTCTCACCGCTGAAACCGTGTTTCTCCCCACAATATGCCAAGCCATATTGAAGAATTGTCCAGGAGCTTTGTCCTTTGGCTATAAGAACACAATGATTTTGGTTTCCTCAGCAATTGGAATCAAAGAGGATGTCCAAGGTGTTGGTCACATCTGAAAGCATGCATAGATTGAAGTTCCCGAACCTCAGGACACCAATCCCGACTGTTGCTTATATCGAGTAGATTCAGAAAATTATCAACTTTTAGTATCAAAAATATTTGTCTCACAAAATCTCGAAAAATAATTATGTTTCTGGCCTGGTACTGATTACTGAAAGAATGTTGTTTTCAATCACAATTTTGCAATCGAATTTTTAATTTTTCTAATTTTACTGAAGCATTTGAATGTAAGTCCAAGTTTTAACTCTAAAAGACTAAAACTGAGATTGGAAACAAACGCATCTCAAACAAAAAACTTAATTCTAGAAGCACCAAATACAAAAAAAGACATCGAGGTTATAATGACATTTGAAAAATCTATATTATTGTTGATACTTGTTATATGAATAAATAAGAAAATAAAAAAGGCTTATTTATTGTTGGCATATTGATTCTTTGGATAAATCTATGATTTCCAATTTGGTTCCATAGTTTACAATCATTTTACTAATATTTGCACTCGACTTTGTCAATAATCTTAAAGGTTGCTGTCGTGTAGTTTATTTTTTCTTATGAACTTGAAATCGTGCAATGTTACAAAGAGGTTATCACATCAGTTGATAGGACACAACACGTTTACAATGTTTTAATCATTTCATCCCCATCATCATAGCATACAGTGAAATAAAATAACCAAAGTCTCTTGCATCTTTTTCAGTATTTTGAAATGAGAAGATAAAATTTCAGTGACATTTCAAGTTTGGTCCCTTTCTTCTCATATCTTTTCAATATGAAAAGGAAAATTTTTATTATTATTTAACCTTTTAGTTAAAATCGAATAATATTGGATCATACTTGGATTTATATTATATTTGTGTAATCTGAATAATTTCCAAATACTTAATTGTCTAATTCTTTAGTTTGTAGGCAACAAAAAAAAAGAGATGTGTCACTAATTTATCAAATTCAATGCACAAGATGGTGGCATTTAAATCATTAAAAGTAAAAATATGATCGTCATGTTAAAGATAGTTATTTGCTATACTAGATTAGTTATACGGAATTCCAATATTAAAATATTTTAAAAATATTTAAAATATATAAATGTTAATATAAATCATAAAAATCTCTGTACTATTATTAAAAATCTTTAGTGTTTTTAAATAAATATAATAATCACAAATTAATATAATTAAAATAAAAATCATAAATAATATTTTATATAATTATTAGTTTCTAAAATAAAAATTAAACTCACTTTTCCTCTCTTATCAATTATGGAAAAAAATTAAAATTAAAAGTTTAAAAATTGTTAATCAATCAAATTAAAAAACTAAGATTCCACGTCTAATTATATCATATTATTTATTTCAAGTTATTATATTTGAAAGATTTTGTTAAGATTTAAAATTATAATTTTTCTATCATCTTTGTTTGATCTTATTTTCGAATTATTTTGAATTATCATATAATACATATCGTTAATAAAAATTTAGATTTTTTTTTGCATATGTTGTAAATCGAATTTTTGGAAACAGAGATATATCAATTTTAATATCAGAAATATTGATATAGTTTTTAAAAAATTGATCAATGGATATATGGATTTGGTTTCGACATCATCTAGATTTGAATCAGGATTCAGATCTTCAAATATTCTAATTCTTACAATCAGTAAGGACGGGCTAAGACAGATCAGAACAAATAAAGACGGATCATGACGGATCTAAGATCAAAATTTGAATCATTAATAATAATTGATATTGGACTAAATCAAACTGTTATAGATTTTTTTGAATAATGTGAAAATATATACATAACACTACTTAACTTTTACAACCAAATTAGTTTATAATTTAAATTATCAACAAACATAACACTTTAAATACGTAATTATATATTATAATTTTAATTAACACAACACAAACCATATGTAATAATAATAATAATAATAATAAATAAGATGTTAAAACATAAAATAAATCTAATATAAAATACTAATAGTAATCTATGATTATATATACTAACGAAATATGAAGCAGATATTTTTTCACGTTACATAGCGCGGATTACTATCTAGTATATAATTATAAAGCCAACTCATTATTTCTCATAAAACTTAGTATACTTTAAGGTTAAAATCATTCGTTTCAAAAAATATACTCAAACATGTATTTTTCTTGGATCATAGTATAAACAAAAGCGCATTTCACTCATGATACGCTACAAAGATTATGAAATCACCTCTAATTGAGTGATTTATTGTGCAACTTTTGAGTTTATATTTACCAATTTTTTACTTGTTATTTGTAATGTAAAATTTTGGAATTTTAATTTTACTTAAAATACGAAGATTATAACACTTTCAATTTTTTTTTTTAAATAGATGTTTCAAAAAATCTAACTATAACTTTTAGATTGTCATTGATTTTCCATTTTTGTGTATTACATCTAATATATATATATATATATATATAAAAAATCACATAACTCATATATTCCAGAAAATATGGGCGTGGATTTTTCTAATATCTTTCGGAGAAAGTTAACTATATTTGCTCTCTAGTTTCTTCATATTCAATTTGTTAATTCATTTCAACACTTCAATTATCTATCTCTTTTTTTTTTATTAGTTCATCTTCTTGTTAAGTTTATTATTAAAATAATTACTTCTATCAAATTAACATTATAATTGTATTTCACTCCCTTATTATATATATATATATATAATTTTGAACTCTTTTTTATCTCTCTTATCAATTTTTTCAACTTATTAAAACTATTAAATATTTTCTGTATTTGTTTTTGGGGGAAACAACTCTTTTCTGTTGAGAGAGTCTTTTTCGACTTCTGATTAAAACTGTACATATATATACCCAGAGAACTGAGTTAAAAATTGAAACCCAATTCGTTGAAGTTCATCAAGATAGTTAGTCACCAGAGTAAGGAACTGTTAGACACTTAAACAAGAAAAAATAATTTGTGGAAATGTTAAGACAGTTATGAAATGTAAAAAGTAATTTGTGGAAAAGGTAATTGAAGCTGATCACAGGAGTTCCAATGTTGTCTCGTGATCGCTAAATATGATACAAAAAAAAAAAGTCAATCAATGTCAGAGTTTTTTGGATGTGTTTGAATGTGAAATAGAATCAGTGTAAATTTGAGGATAATGAGTCATTGATTGCTTTTACTGTCGTTTACCATTTTAAGACAGTCTTTTGGTAAGTGCAGATTAAAACATCACATGACTCTATCTACTCATGTCTAATATACACGCAGGCCGATTGTGTTGTGCCGTGTGTGTCCATGCCACTTGTCACCATGTACCAACGCTCAAGTTTGCAATGTTTCTTACATGTTTCTCTAAATTTTGTTTGTATTACTCTAATTTAGTTTCTACTCTTCTTTTTTGCTCCTTGAGCATTTGTGTCTTTTATTATCAGTTTTATCGTGTCATGAATAAAAATTTCACGCAATTTTGTGGGAATAGATATTTTTAGTGTTAGAGTAGATTGATCCCAAGAAACAATAATAAGGTAAATTAAAGATGGTGAATGCTAAAGATAGTTCAATGAAATTTTAACTAACCAAAATTTTGGAAAGTTCTTTTTTTGTCCTTTGTTTGACATCAAAAACTCCTTATATTAAATCATATGCATATATCAAAGAATATGCTACTAATTACGAAGATAAATAAATATAACATATATTCAATAAGTTACTTAGGATAAGTTTTTATAATGTAAAAGAAAATCAGAGAACATTACAAAGCATATGCATTATTATTATTTTAAACCACCTTAAATTAAAAAGAAAAATTAACGGTAGGTCTGTAAACCCAAGAGTTTGGAGTGCTAGTTGACTAGTCATGTAATTTCTCCATTCATGTAAACAGCTTCTATGTTTTAAGTTTTAACCGCTCTCGCACAAATTGATTTATAAATAGGCTGCGTGATAGAATTTGATAGAATGGTAGATATAATACGAAGTTGATAAAAAAGTTTTTGGACCTTTACCACATGGATGGTGGTCTAATGGTTTTTGATACTTGAGAATTAGTTTTTTTTAAGATCATTAGTTAACTCCACTTAGAAAGATAAATTACGTTTGAAATGTGATATTATTAATAGGTGGTCTCGAGCACCGAAAAAACTATGAGTTGAAGATGTAAAATTCTTACGATTTTTTTTTTTTTTTAACTCTTACGTCATGGAAGTTTATTAATTTTGGAGAAACTTGATGAAAGGATGATGTTTAAGTGCTAAATATAATTATAAAATTATGTACATAAATATGTTTGTTAAATCAAGATTTTGAGACGTAAACACGTTCTAATAAAATGAACCATTGGACGATAACAAATTGGTAAACTAAACGTATCGTTTCAATATAGTATTTAGCTCTGACCAAAAAATGGTGAATGGAAATTATAGAATCAAATTAAATGTTAATATATGAATTAAAAAGATTTTAGCAATTTAGCAAAAACTTTTTGCCTTTGTGGATCAATGTCAACTAATCGTGTCCCACGCCACTAAGATATTTTTGGAGTGTTCAGAACTCAGAAGCATTAAATAAATAAAGATAGTCCCAACAAAACTAAATAAATTAATAAAGCAAAAGCACAAAGCTCCCTTACTAAGTAAATATACGAATCTAGATATGATATTGGGTTTGATTGGTAACCTCGTTTATATAAAACATTATAATTTATTTTTTTTGCATTATAGAGAAAGTGGTTAAAGAGAAGACAGATAGAAATAGCAAAGGAAGAAAATGATTGAGTTAAAGTGAGCAGTTAAATGATTGTTATGATTGGTAACAAGTGATTGAATAGTAAAAAAAATTGTTATAAAAAATATAACAAAATAAATAAAAATAAAAATAACAACTCAAATTAAAAAAAAAATTCTTAAGAAAATAACATAAATGAATATTATTTTTAAAAAGCTTTTAAATTTAAAATAATAATAAAAATCTAATCGCTTTGTTTACCAACGAACCGTCTTGTTTTTTGGATAGTTTGCAACTGTCCTTTTTTATGCATATAACGGTCATTTTTAACCATCTTTTCCAACACATATTTTAGTCTCTATTTACAACTACTTTGTTGATTGATAAACGAAGCGATTAAAAGTTACCAATCAAAACTATTAAAGGAAAAAGATGAAGAACATCGGTTCTTTCTTTCCCGTCGAACATTATCATAATTACAAGTTTTTGCCTATACATGGAGTGTATGTAATTTAAACTTTTTTAAAAGCAAACATGTAGTCTAGTAGATTACATGTTTGGTGATCTTTGTTTTAAAAGCAATCAAAATCTTGAAGGGTCCCGATCTCAAATATGAAATAAGATATTTCATTTGTTTTTACAAACTAGCAAATAAATTCATAAAACTACTATTTTCAAGGAAAATAAATATCATGCAATCTATTAAAAGAGAAACAGAAAAAATCGTCTGATTGGAATGTAAAGTGTGTGAAAATGACTTTAAAATAAAAATAAAACAAAAGTGAGATCTCCTAAAACCATTTGCATCTTCCTTAAGTACTCTGTCTTTTGGTTGGCACTCAATAAAAGAAATTGAATAATTAGCTTAAATGGGCAAATAATAAATCCCGATTATTGGCTCTTTTTTTAATAGTCTTGTGGGTACTTGTAAAGTCAAAAAAGAATGTTTCACCTCCAACCAAGGGAATACCTTATTCGACGGTCAAAATTCCT
>CM051393.1:9947714-10022714 GCA_028015245.1 Cardamine occulta
TCCTATACATCCAACCAAGCAAATGCCTTTTCACAGAATCTGTGAGAAAAGAAAAGAAAAAAATTGTTTCTAATGATTTTTTCATTATGCCTTTTTAACAGAATCAATGATGTCGCTTATACGTTTAACATTAACAACTATTAACAGAAATATTAATATCGTTTCTTAATAAACTTTTCATTGTTTTTTTAAATTAAATTAGAAATATAAATTTACACAACATAGTCTACAAACTCATATTGTATAGACACATATATTATACAGATATAGTATCAGTTCGTCTTCCATGCTTTTTAAATTTTACTTCTTTTTTTTTGAGAAACGATTAATGATACTCTCTCTCTCTTCCAATATGTAAGATGTTTTAGGAATGGTTTTTTATTTTTATTTTTAATATTCATGTATAAAATTTTAAATGTTTTTATCGTATTTAATATTTTGATTTTAGCATAAAATTCTTAATAGGAAGGAATTACAAATTTTAAGGAAATTACATCATTTGCTTTTTTCGTGTGTTTCTTAAATTTTACGTTTATAACTAAAACATCTAATAAACTGAAAGGGAATGATTACAAATTAGTATTCCCTCCATTTTATAATTTGTGTCATTGTAGCTTAATTTTGTTTTGTTTTAGATTAAGTATCGTAGTTTCAATGCCGTCTTTTGGCAGAATTTTATAGTTTTACCTTTATTCCATTAATGTATTAACAAATAAAAAAATTCTATAATTTATTAATAAAATATCAAATAGAAAAATTAATTATTTTTTAATATGTGTGCAATAACATTAAACTACACTTATTTTAAAACAGAGAGAGTATTTGCTTACATTTTTATGTACAAAAGTTCAAAGCATTGGTAAAAAGGAAACACACGCAAATGATGATGAAAATAAAGAAACTAAAGAAGAATTTAATGTTGGCACTTGTTTAGTGTATCATAACAAATTCCCCTTAATTCATTGTCCGTTGAAAGTGCTATACCCTTCTGGTTGAATCTCTAAGCTTTACTCAAGTCTTTGTCTTTTCAATTTCTCAGATCGTTTTGATGGTTGAGCTTAAGTTTTTGACTCACTTCACTTTAAAGGCTCACACGTACATTTCAAGAATATTCCAAAGTTTCACATCAAATATTAATTTGTCAAGTACTAGGAGAAGATGAAGTCTGACCTCTACGCGTTTTATATTTTCAACTATCAGAGAGAGCTTTTGAGTCCACTAATAATTCTCTGGTTCACAACATTCTGAAAGTATCGTGAGATCAAAATTTACTTAATGTTAGCTGTCATGAACTTCATTTTAAATAATGTTTTAACAAGTTAAATAATGTTTGTTCCAAATTAAATTAAATACCTTTATGTTTCTAAGTATATTTTACATGGGATAGTTCCTGAACAGAAGTTGATTGATCCAACTTGGTATTATCATCTTTAGATTCTACCCAACTATATCTACGTATTCATGTATAAATAGAACAATATATGAGTTTGCTAACTGAATTATAGACAGGAACAAATAACAAGAATCAATATATATATATATATATATATCTGTAATTTTCATTTTTCCTCTTTAATTTTCCGCATTTAGGTATCAACAATTGTGTTGTCAAATCCAGTAAGAACAATAACTAAATCCAAAGTCTGGAGCAGATTTTAAATTTAATTCATCCAAAACTTTTGAGTTCAAAGACATATCACCGTTTGAGGTACTTAACAAAACTAAACTATTTATTAATCATTTACGATTATTTGGGTGTGTTTGTTTTGTCTTAGTACCCGGTGAACGAAAGAATAAATTAGATGTCAAGAGCACTAGATGCATGTTTTTTGGATACTTAACCACTCAAAAGGGCTATAAGTGCTATGATCCTTCCAACAATCGCACTTTTGTGTCTCGGGATGTCAAATTTATAGAAAACCAAGGCTATCACAACAAAATGGATTGGGAAAGCTTGAAAGATCTCTCCTACTCCACCACCGATCGAGCCACAAGCTTACATTCCTCTTGGATCATCTCGGAAACAACTCCAATGCACCAAAAGCACAAGAGACATCAAGGGATGCGGAAACGGAAAGGCCAAGCACACTGCCTTTGAGTGACCAAACTCAACATGAGGAATCACCATAAAGCCAAGCTCAAGGCTTGGGTGATCCGAATGTAGAAATTCAAAGATTGTATGATCCGGATGTAGAAGAGCAAATGGCTCACAATGAGGAACTAGCACATGATGAGGAGGAAGACTTGAAAATAGAAGAACTTCCTCCACCACTTAGGCATAGCACTAGGCCCTGGAGTCATCCGGACAATTGGAAGAATACCCAAGTCTACTACAACAATCAAGCCGTGGCTCACCCCATTCAAGCGGTTTGTTCGCTTGCCCTTTTGCCAACCGATCATCAAGCTTTCCTTGGCAATATTGAGCAAGGCCGAATAGTGAAAAGTTATGAGGAAGCCAAGAAAATAAATGAATGGTTGGATGTGGTTGGTGACAAAGTCGGAGCTATGACCTGCAATCACACATGGGATGAAATGGATCTTCCTCCCAGGAAAAGAGCGGTTAGCTCCAAGTGGGTCTTCACCATCAAATACTTGAGTAATAGAGACATTGAATAGTACAAAGCTTGCTTGGTGGTAAAAGGTTTCACGCAAACTTATGGAGATGACTACACGGATACCTTTTCTCCCATAGCCAAACTCCATATGGTAAGGGTTTTTCTTTCTTTGGCTACTAATCTTTCTTGTGAGTTGTGGCAGATGAATGCTAAGAATGCATTTCTACAAAGCAAGCTTGAGGAAAAAATCTACATGACTCCTCCACCCGGTCTTGAAGATTCCATTGCTTCTAGAAAGGTTTAGAGGCTTAGGAAGGCTATCTATGGGCTTAAAAAATCACCAATAGCTTGGTACCATAAGTTAAACTCCACACTCAAAGACCAAGGCTTCAAGAGATCTGAAGCCGATCACACCTTGTTCACGCTCCAAAGTTCCCAAGGTAACATTATAGTTCTCATCTCTGTGGATGATCTTATCATCTCCGGTGATGATAAGGAAGGTATTCTATCAACCAAAACCTTCCTTAAATCTATATTTGATATTAAATCCCTTGGGGAACTAAAGTACTTCCTAGGAATTGAAGTTTGCCATTCTCCGGAAGGCTTAATTCTTTCACAAAGGAAGTACACACTTGATTTGTTGAGTGAGACAGAGAAACTTGGTGCAAACAAGCCAAGATACCGCTTGAGGATGGCTACAAGGTCAAGCGAAAGGTGGAGAAAGAAGATGATCAGGACGATCCACTAAACAAGTCATTTACCGATGTTTCCCAATATCGTCGGCTTGTAGGTAAACTAATATACTTGACTATCACACGACCTGATTTGTGTTATGTTGTGAATCAAGTTAGTTAACACATGAAAGCTCCTACGGTGTATCATTGGAACATGGTGGAATAGATCCTTAGATACCACAAAGGTAGTCCGGGCCAAGGAATTTGGATGGGAAGAAATGAGAACACCAAAATAGTGGGGTATTGTGATGCTGATTATGCCGAAGATATGCTTGATAGAAAATCAACAATCAGCTATTGTACTTTCATTGGAGGAAATTTGGTGATTTGGAAGTCAAATAAGAAAAATGTGGTATCTTGTTCAAGCGCGGAAGCGGAGTGCCGGGCCATGAGGAAGCTAACCAACGAGCTCACATGGCTCAAATCTCTCCTTAAGGATCTCGGTATTGAGTCTTATAGCCCAATCATTATGCATTGTGACAACCAAGCCGCAATTCACATTGCAACCAACTCGGTCTTCCATGAAAGGACCAAGCATATTGAAGTGGACAGTCATAAAGAAAATTTGAGATCCATAAATGTTGCTAAGAAGCAAAACGATTTATTTTTGCTTTTGCTCGTTAAATTACAGTGAAACAACAAACTCGAACTCAATTATTTCTCAGCTGTCTTTGAAGAAACGTTTCTAGAGGTACTATCTCATTCTCATGGTCCATATCTTCAACTTCAATTAAAGTTGTCATCATCAATCAAGTTTGGAGTATCAAAATTCATTTTTTAGAGCAATTAGGCAAAGGCTAATTTATTAATGAATAAAAATATAATTTAATTAAAGAATTATTATATAAACTAAAAATTGCTCTCGCGATGCACATATTCTTATCTACCTCCCTTTTGCTATCTTTCCAGCTCTTCTTTACATTTGGAGTAATCATCCTTTGATCATTGTCGTCTCTCTTGATGAATACTTAGTGGTTTTCTATTTGATCTAGAGTTCTCCTCCATACTAAAATATGATCGAGCTATTTCTTGAAATGACAATATGACTAGTATATCTTCAATTTTGGTGTTATACTTTTTCGGTTAATGAACTTTGGAAACAATACTCATTTTGGTCTTTTTGTTAAATCCACTTATTATATTCTATTTCATTAAATTTAGGGTTTTTTTTTTGTTGGATCCACTTATTATATTAGACTAGGTAAGAGCTCATGCCGACGAATACTATACCCTTTAATTTCATTAAATTTTATTTATAATAGGATATATACATTTTGATTAAATTATTATAATTTTAATATGCTTGGAAATAAAACAGTTGGTGTATTTGATTTTATTATACATATTTATAGTTTCTAAAGTTAGATTTTTGAAAATTAACAATATAATATTTTGACTATTATATACTTGAAAATTGTGTTTTCGGTTTTAGTTAGTAAATGTAATATAGTTAAAAATTAATTAATGTAATTTTTAGTGTTTGACACATAGAATAAGATTATCATAATAAAAAAATTAGTAATGATATGAATGTTTGGCAAATAGAATAGCTATGTTAATTAAATCAAAAATGGTATGAAAAATTATAGGATTGCATCAACATCAATGTTTCTCTTTTAATATATAGAAAATTTCATGAAAAATACTCTTTCAAGAAAAAAATAGAACACTTACATAATTATTTCGCCCATATAAATGTTTGTTACTTAATATAACTTAATAGTAGATTATTTATCTTTAGTATTGGTAGGCGTCCTCCACAAAAAGAATGTAAAATATTAAGGAAAATTTGCAAAAACAATTCTTCAAAATAACCAACTTTTTCTATTCAACTTTCCATTAATAAAAACTGCAAAGCAAGTAAGCAACCCACAACAAATTAAAAGTAAGCAACTTTTCAGCGTGCCTATTGTAGATCCGAAGTTTTTTCCTCTTCTCCGATCTGCACTTGCGTTTCTTCCTTAAATGAGTTTCTCGCAGTGCTTTGGCGTTTTCCGGCGGTGGTGGCAACATATCTAACCCGTGAAGGCGTGTGGAGTCTAGGTTTCTTCTCCGTTTTGGTCTTTGCTGATTGTTGGTCTCGCCTCTTTTGACGGAGATGGTTGCTTGAGTAGTGGTTATTTGTCCAGTTGATTCGGTTACGCACGGGTTTCGAAGATGAGCTCAGGCGTGCACGAAGGGAAGGGGAACTGTTGCATGCTCCAGCCTCCTCGGATCTGTGGCATTCACCCCGGCTTTTGTGAGATCTCCTTTGACAAGTGGTGCCAAGTGCGGTGGTTTAGAGCGGTCGATTAAGCTTGGTGGTTTAGGATTGTGATTTCCTTTCAGTTTGCTCGGTGGTCAGAGGGTTTCACTTGCGTACTGGTTCACGAGCTTGGATGTGGAGGCTTCGAGATTGGGTGTAGTGCTGCTCGAGGACGATGGCATTCCCCTCTCCCGTTCATTGGTCTCCTTCTGGTTATGACGGTGTGTTGCGAGTCTCTCTTCTCCACCCCGAAGCAGTGGCTATGTTTCTCATGTGGAGGGAGGTTCTCCGATTCTATTAAGGAGCTACTCGACGGGGGTCTTTTCCTAGATCTGAGGTTTGTTTCCTATCCATGCTTTTGGCTTGGGTGTAGCAAGCTCTGTGAGTTGTCTTTTGGTGGTTTCAGTGGTAGTGAGGCTTCGGAGGAGTGGTGGTGTTAGCATGTGTTTGTGGTTGAGGTGGTCATATTGTGTGGTGTTCGCTCCGACCATCTTCTGAGGCTTTTGGCTTTGTTATAGTCAGTGGTATTGGCTCTGGTCACCTTATGGGGCTTTTGGCTTGGTCATAGTTTGTGGTGTTGGCTCCGCTCATCTTCTGGAGATTTTGGCACTGTCTTAATATGTGGTGGTGTTTGCTCTGGTCATCTACTAGGGCTTATTGGCTTCGTCATAGTCTTTGGTGTTGGTTCTGGTCATCTTCTGGGGTTTTTGGCTTGATAGTCTGTGGTGTTGGCTTCGGTCATCTTCTGGACTTTTTGGCTATGTTTTCGTGGTGTTGGTGACGACTCGCACCGTCGAAGGCTCATGCTTCAGTCATGTGCTTCTCATCGCCGGTGGTGCTCGTAGAAGCGAGCAGGTGCTGTCTCCGTTTTGCTCGTAGGCTTGGTCGAAGATGTTCTCTTGTTTCGTGTTGTTGTGGTGGTACAGATCGAGGCTGGTTGATCTCTGGAGTGGCCCACTCCGTTTCACCCAAGCATGTGTTTTCTCAATTGGCATATTCAGGTAGCTTTCAGTGGATCATAGATTGGATCTTTGGTTGGTTGGAGACGGTTTGCGCTTGGGCGCGAGCTTTTCTTATTATATCTTTTAGTTTGTCTCTCGCTGTATTGTTAGTTAGCTGTTTATGTAGTTTTTGGTTTTTCTATTTCTTGTTGCCTCTGTAAACTTTTCTATTAAAAACTTTAAAATAATATATAATTTAACATTTTACAAAAAAATATATATATATTAAACCCCGCAATACAACCTTCCAATATTGAACGTCGAAAGAAATTTTTAAAACTTACCAATTGTAATTATATTCAATAAAATTAGCAATTTTTTTGCTAATTTATCTATTAAAATTTGTAATGATACACTACGATTTATTTATATTAATTTTTTTTAACTTCCTTTATGTTACTACGATTACAAATTAGAGAAAAATCATATCTTAACTGCATTTAAATTAGGGAAAATTATGAAAAAAAAAATGAAATTGTAAAAATAGGTCAAATCTTTTAGAATTAAAAAATAGACTTCAAAAAGACAAAACTACCCTTATCTCAATTTATGAAAGCTTAATGTTAGATTTTTTAATGATTAAAAAAATCCTAAAATTATAAATCATTAGAGAATATTATAAGGAATACTTCTTATACCAACATTGTTTTCTCCAAATCAGAACAACGTTGTTAGGTTTTGATTTGTGTTAAACTAATTAAAATCTAACGATCTTTGAGTTCTACAAAAAAATAGGTATGTGCATAGTTCTTCATAATTCTTCTTTGTTTTATAATATTTTTTTGCATAATTCTTCAAGAAATTTATTTAGCACAGTTATGGATGAAGTTTTATGAGATGATTTCAAGTTAATACTGTTTCTTAATGTATAGTTGTTCTATAAAGTTTTCGAAAACATTTATTTTACAGAGTTGTCTGGCAAATTTAGTTTCATACAGTTATTAAATCGATTTCAATGTACAGTTATTTGATAGAGTTTTCGGTAAAAGTTAAACAGCGTAGCTATTTGAAAAATTACGGCCGCACAATCAATTTTAATGTATAAGTAGTTTCATAAAGTTTTCATAAAAAATTATTATGCAGAGTTGTTTGAAATTTAGTTTCGCACATAGATAATAGTATAGTTGTTTGGTAAAGTTTTCGTAAGAAATCAATTTTAATGTACAGTTATTTGGTAGAATTTTCGAGAAACATTTGTCTGCAGAGTTATTATGACTATCTTACTGTATTACTTGTTTCATAAAGTTATTATGCACATTTATTATATTGATTTTGTTTGATAAGTTTTGGTGCATAGTTATTCAACTAATATTTTTTTTTCAACACTATGATGCAGAGTTTACGTGAAGAGTAAAATGGTGCAGATAGTTACCATTTTCGGTGGTTGGGTGTTGAAGAATGTATGTCACTTGACAGTTGATCAAACCAAAGGCAGCAAATTACTTGTTCTAGTGGATGGTATGTCATATGTCGGATTACTTCAGATGGTTGAAGAAGAATATCAGTTAGATATTCCGGTGCATGATATTCAACTTAGTTATCAACTACCTCAGATAATGATGGAGAGTATGTCAAATAAAATACCTCCTGTGTTTTTGACAAGTGACCGACAAGTGAAGAATTTTATTGAAATTTGCAAATCAAACTCTCTTCGACTTTGCGTTTCAATGAAAAATAAAGGTGAAGAGAAGCGTGAAGTTCCGGTCATTGGTAAGTTATTTGCTACTAGTGGTAGTAACAACATTGGTGTTAACGATGATAGAGATGATGGAGGTGATAAAACAACATTATATCTTCTAACAGTATGGATATTAAAGTGGGTGATTATTTTAAGAGCAAGGAGGAATTGCAACAGAGGCTATGGTTGCTTTCAATGAAATATAAGTTTGGATGGAAAGTACCAACATCAAATATTAAAACACTTTTTGTTGTGTATAAAACTGATGGGTGCTCTTGGAGGTTACGAGCAGCAAAAAAAGTTGAAACATCTGAGTATTTCTAGATAAAAAAGTATATTAATGTGCGTACATGTTCAGCTGAGGATAGAAGTTTTTCACAAGGAACAATTACGCTGAAAATTGTAGGTCAGCTCATATTAGATCTTTTTGGTGGTATTAGCAAGGGATTGAAACCAAGGGATTTAGAGAAACCATTACTTAAAAATTATGGTTTAACGCTCACTTATCACCAACTTTGGGATGCTTTACACGAAGCTCGTGAACTGCTTAGGGGTTCTCCTGAAAGTGGTTATGAGGAACTTCCCAAATACATTTACAAGATAAAGAAAGCAAATCCTGGTAAATTGGAGACTTAGAGCTTGATGATAACCAAAAGTTTAAGTACCTATTTTTTTCGCTTGGTCAGTGTTTAAGAGGATTTGAATTTATGAGAAAGGTAATCACAGTGGATGGCACGTTTCTTAAAGCAAAGTTTAGGGGCACTCTCATAGTTGCAACTGTTCAAGATTGAGATACTCATATATATCCTATTGCATTTGGAATCGTTGATTTCGAGAATGATGCAGCTTATGAATGGTTTTTTTCTTGTCTGAAATTAGTTATCCCCAATAATCCTAACTTGGTGTATATCTCTGACAGACACCAATCTATTGAAAAAGCTATTACAACGGTGTTCCCGTCTGCAAATCATGGAATATGCTTCTTCCACCTTGAGAAAAACATCATCCCAAACATGGAGCAAATCGATTACCTCACTTGGTTAAGAAAGCTGCAAATACATATAGACAGGATGAGTTTACGAGTATCATGGATGAGATAAGTCATCTTACTCCACAGCTGAGCAAAGACTTGGAAGATGCAGATATTCGTTTATGGTCTCATGCTCATTTCCAGGGAAATAGGTATAACATTGCTGAATCAATCAAAGGTCTTTTAAAAGAAGCCTGAAAGTACCCCATTGTAGCTTTTCTTGATCATGTACGGGCTACTCTAGCTTGTTGGTTTTGTGAGCGTCGAGAAAAAGCTGCTAAACTTGTCACGGAACATGGACCATATGCTGATCATAAAGTTGAGGCAATACGTGTTGAGGCAGACACTCTTGCAGTCCAGCCAATAAATTTGAATCAGTTCCATGTGACTGGTGGCTCACAAGATGTTGTGGTTGATATACAGAAACTGAGTTGTTCATGTCGTGTGTTTGATATAGAGAAGATTTCATGCAAGCATACCATTGCAGTTGCTAAGACGAAAAAGATTCAAGCACACATGCTCTCAGATCCTTGCTACACGAGAACTTATTTATTTGCTGCATATTCTGATTCCATATTTCGTGTTTTGGGTATTCTCAATGATAGCCAAATACCTCCTGAAGTTCAAAATCGTCAATGTTTACCTCCTAAAGGACGATCTCGTTCAGGTCGACCGAAGAAAAAAAGATATCAATCTTCATTAGAGATTGCAATGGCTAACAATAGACCAAGGAAAGAGCACAAGTGTTCAAGATGCAAGCTTCCAAGACATAATAAAGCAACATGCCAAACCGCTTTACCATGAAATTTTTTCTTGATATTTTTTCTTGATTTTCTTTCTAGGTTTTTCTCATCTCTCGATACTTTTAGTCTCTGTTTAACGATTTCTTTTCATTTTCTCAGATATTTTTTAAGTAGTCTTTTTCTTTTGAACCAATTGCATTATTGAGATTGGTATTGTTGTTGCTGCCTTCGTAAATTGGGGAGATGGTGGTATAATTAGCTGGCTTAGTGATGAGATGGTGGTATCTTAACAGAATCTTTGAATATAATCGAACTTAAGTAACAGGTCAGAGCTTATCATTAGTCTATGACTTGGAAAAATTTTACAAGAAAAAATAATAGTTTGTATCATTCTGAACTCTACCACTAATCAGTAATACTAGTTCTCATGTCTCTTTCGAGTCTTCTAAATTCAGTTTTGTTTTGTTAGATTTTAATTGTTTTATGAACCTTCTCTGTTTTTCTAATCTTGTTGAATATTTTTTTGTTTGAATTTTGTAGACTTTTATATCTTTGAAGGCACTGACTATGTATTTTTATAAGATTTATTATAAGACAAATACGAGGATTCTATCAAGCAAAATAGGAAAAATATCAAGCAAATTCAAAAAACATATATATGATCAAAGATGAGTCTGAAAATATTACACATGTGAGAATCTATTAATTTTTACAAGCTTAAATGAAGTAAACAAGAAAATACGGATTAAAGATGACAAACTAGCTATCATTTGTGAAGAGCTTCATCGAACACCTCTGACGCTAACTTCGTTCGGATATGACCTATATTTCTATTAGAAAGACCCAAAGCCAAACACTCAATTTACTTAATTGCATACACACCACAATCACCAGTTTGGAGGTTTTGAGGTATCCTTCTAACTCTTCGTATTTCGTACTCTGTGTTTGTAAGCCTATTATTACCTGACAGTTTCTTAATCATATGTGGAATCATTTGTGTATATGGCGCTACTTTTTCCTCCATGACTTTGTCATCCGTATGTGATATTAGGCTATCATATATTTCAACTTTTCTTCTTTTAAGTGATATAGCCAACGCAACCCAATGGCCATTGTCAAGATTTATCACTGTATAAAGGTTGTCCACATCTACCAAAAACTTTATATTTGTCTGAACATCTCCCGGAAACATACCGTGGTAGTAATCAATCAGTTGATGTCCCCAAATGTAGTCCTCTTTATTCTTCAAAAAGTCTTTGTACCCGCTGGAAACTAAGTGGTGGAAGTATATGTCTAAGAAATTAATTCTTTCACTTAGAAATGGAGTCGGGGTTTTAAGCGATCTTCTTCGAAGAAATGTTAAGCATGCATCAATGTGCAATATTATATATATTTAAAAAATTAGATATAATTAAGAAAAAAAATTTAGATAAGTATTACTTACGCCTCTGTGAAGCCATTTCCTTTCGGTGATTAGAATTTCCCAAAACTGCATTTTGGCTTTATAAAAGCCAAGTTCAAGCTCATTGCTACAAAAAAAATCATATTTAATACATATATAATATGAATACCAAAGTCTATTCAGAAATAATTCCACTAACCTTTCGAGTGCTTTCCATTCATTTAGGGCATCTACTTTTGCCTTATCAACAGATTCAAACGGCTCATAGAAAGACAAAGACTTCATACTTGTTTTCTTCTTGTTTTTGCAGATGGATAAAGATTGTGGAGATGGCAAATCATATTTTACTGTTTGCAAGATAATAAGGAGAAAAAAAAACTTTAAACATAGTTACCATAACTAATAAAATAAAATCATACATGGCTTATATATACATTCATTAATTGTCCAGTAGGTCCATACACATTCAAATATAAAACTAGTAAGTTTAAAGGTACCTTTAAGAATTACATGACATAATCAAACAACATTACCGTAGACAAGCATAACAAGACAAAATTAGTTTTCTACATTTAGCCGCCATTTCTACATTTCTTTATCACACAGAAAAAAACAGAAAACTGTAGCAAAAATCATTTCTTCTTTTTAACGACCTTACTACCTTTACGGACTTTGACTGGAGTTGAACTAATTGACAATGACTGATTTTTCTCACCATGAGGTTCACTTTGTTTCACTTGCTTCTCTAGTTCACTTATTTTGGTGTCTAGTCTCTCAACTTTTGTCTCCAATCCATCAAAACCATCAGAGATGGCTTTATGAAGCTTCTGAAAATATGAACCAAAGTATGATCGACTTACTAACTCCTCGGTTTCAGTCACCTCTCCTTCATTTAGCACGCTAGACATCTTACTTCCTTCACCCTCTTTTTTGGGATTAACATCTCATCACGTGATGGTCCTTGTTTCAAATCATGACCAATCCAAAAGTTTTTTTCAAATTTTGTAGTGCATAAAATACTACCAATGAGATTACTAACCAACGGATCTTGGATCTCATCCTTCCATTGAGGTGCCAAAATACTTACATGATCCTCATTTACAAAAAAGGAATTGACATCAACCTAAAAAATAAACATGTTATTAGCAATTTATTATACAAAATCATGAATCTAAAAATTAATATTCAAATTTTACCTTCTTTGTACTTTGTTCGAGATCAAAATAGTCAATCCTTGCTCTAGATCCATTCCATTTTAACATTATAGATGAACCATCTATTTTACCTTGTGCATGAACTTTGACTTTCTTGGCAATCATCAGAACAGCCTCATACCCCCATATTTGGAGAACTTGGACAAAACCACCCATGGTATAAAATGGATGACACAAATCATCTTTTACCTCATGAATTGAATCAATAAGAATCTTAAAACCAGTCCTACCCCATGGACACTTCTCAAATCTATGGCTTCCCTAGGTAAAGGAGTTCCTTTATTCTGAGCCATCACAATTCCAGCCAATATCATCAACAAAGCTAGCCTTTTCCGATCTTCCGTAGTCCATTCATTGCAGTCCAAAGCTATTTCTTGTAAATCTTGTAATGATGGATAATTTTTGAACTTCAGCATCCTAGTCCACCTGCTCATAATTTCTTCATTATCTTCCACCTGATCAGTAGGATAATCGTCACATGAAAGTCCAGTTATAAATCCAAACTCCTTTAGCGAAAATCGTATTGGTTGCCCACCAAAAAGACACCGCAACTCATATTTTCTGTTTGTTACTAGCTGGTTTGCAAGAAGGAAATGAACAAGGGTACCTGACCAAACGAATTTGTTTTCTTTTGCTAGCCGATAAATAGGCCCAAACGGAGATGCCTTAGTGTAATCTAACTCATCTTTAAAATGCTTATCCCATTCATCAAATAGACTGAAAAGAGAGTAATAGTTGATATGAGACTCAAGTGTAGACTCCGTTTCTGGTTCAAAGAGTTTAGCCGGTAGACAAAAAGAATCATCACTAGTAGTAGACATTTCCAATTAAAACCTGCATTGTACCAAAATCAACAATATTAATAAGATTAAATTATATAATTGGACTACATAATTTGCCCAGGAAGACATGAAACTCGTAAAGAAATCTGGATCAATATGGTTATGCAGAATATCATTAATCTTTCTCACTCGAGGTCCTACACAATAAGCTTACTCTGTCCACATGACTGAATTATTTAAGGCAGAGCCACGCAAAAAGCATTAAAAAGCCACAAAATCCTTTTCATTTTTCAAAATCATCATCCAAATTTTGCATTGAAATCAGAAGATCAGAAGCAATGAACAAAAGCAAACACGAGAAAGAGAGAAATTGTTATGAAACAATAATAACCAGATTCGAAATAGAAGAAATACATACCTCGGCACGGTGGTAACGTTGAAGCTTTGGGCAGAAGAATGCGGTGAGGATCGACAGAGGAAGACGGCGAGGATCGACAGAAATCTGTTCTTGATACAATAGAAAACTGTAAATCTTAGATCTAGAAAGTAGAAACCGTATGAAGACAAGAAAAATAAAATGGTAGAAACTGTAACTTGATGGAGATTTGATATTTATTAAAACAATTAAAAAAAAAAAGAATTTTGGTTAAATTCTCAGGGATTATTTGGACATTTACTCATTAAAAAAACTTAATTTTTTAATTTGAAAAGAGTTGATCTATTTTCTAAATTTTACCATCAAATTTAGTCTATTTTAATAATTCTCCCTTTAAATTACCATACATACGGGAGCTATACAGTTTAATAGTAAAATCAGTGGAAAAAAATCAAGTTATAATGATGTTTTGTGTTGTAGAAAACCATGGTGATTATATTCCTAGGGAATAAATCTCTGTTCTGTCAATGTACAGAGATTACATTGACAATAAATCTTTATACTTTATGTACAGAGATTAATGTATTTAATGTACAGAGATTACGCAATGTAATCTGTACTTAATGTTAATGTACAGAGATTACACAATGTAATTGTTAAATAGTGACATTGCGTAATTATTCTTAGATAATAAATCTTTGTAGTTTTTTGTCAAAAAGGTTGAAACGATATTTAATCTTAACAATTTTACCAAAAAAATAAAATTGGAATTCTCTATCAAGAACGATGATTTTCATGTGCCGTATACGCTCTTAACTATGCATGTAAGGCCAATTTCAAAAACCTGAATTGTTAAATAATTACATTGCGTAATTGATTACGTGAAAGGTTCTATGGTGTAGTGGTTAGCACTCTGGACTTTGAATCCAGCGACCTGGGTTCGACTCCCGGTAGGACCTTTATTTTGCATCCCATTTTAATTTCCCGCAGAATACACTCAATTTAATTTCTTAATTGTTCCATATTCCTATCTAATTAATTATTTTCTTAACATTTTTGGCAAGTAGCATTTAAACGTAACAATCATTTTACAGACAACTGAACTTAAATGAGAGTAAAAACTCGGTTTTCCTCTAATTAGTATCCCAATTTGATCATTGCAGCTTAATTTTTTTACCTTAAACATGTAAACAATGACCCTTTTTTCGTCTAATTAAAGATGTAACTCCCTACTCAATTAATCAGTTATATATTACTTAGTTGGTTCGACGTCTTTGATTATCTTAACTTACTACGAATACAGTGATAAACTCCACAAATCCAAACCTTATAAGTCCTTGACCTCTCTATATCTATAAGGCCTTTAACTTGTGACTTAATTAGCCAACTATTATGTCTCATTCTAGTTTCTCCAATGATGGCCATTTCACCACAATCACAATATTATCACTTAGCAGGCAGCAACCATACTTATCTCTTAGTATATTACTATTACGGCCCAGTTAGTTTTTCAGAGGCCCAACTTATATACTTTAGAACCTAATTTTGCTCAGCCCAATACAAAACAATAATAATCAAACGATGCCAATTAATGGGAGTTATTCTCGCCAACAGCTTCGTGAAACAAGGAAACTAACATTCTTTTAAACTTGTAGATGTGATTTGGTTGAGCGAATCCTCCCAATCCCGATTAACTTGTAGGTTAAGTTTCTCCCTAGATGATACCAAATTCGCCAAGAGAACATATTGGTGACTTCTTGTGCGGCTGTTCTTGTGATTCAATCTTTGGCCACAAATCTTGGTGTTGTCACAGGTTAGTTAACTCATTCAAAAACAAAATCTGGTTCTTTGGTTTTAGTTTTATGATCCAAGTTAGCTTAATTCGTCTATATGATCACGGGAGAACATTTAGCCAAGCCGAATACTCCAAGTTCCAAATTTTATGTTATGGGTCATTGCAGTAACTGCATGTGACATCCAGAAGGCATCATACATGATCCAAGAAGTGTGATGCCTTCTGGGATGTGACATACAACTTCTGCAAGGACCCATAATTGGGAACTTTTGAGTATTCGGTCCGGCTAAATGTTTTCCTGTGATCATATAGACAAATTAAGCTAACTTGACCATAAAACTAAAACCAAATAGCAGATTTTCTTTGAGTGCATTAACTAGCAAAATGCTAAAGAGCATGTTCATCGCAAAAGTTGTTCAGATTAATTTCATGCTTGATGAAGTGTAAGTTGAAAACTTTTGTCTAGCTCTCTAGTTGGTTAAGTGTTTTTGTGTTGTCTTTCTTAACTTTCTTTTAGATTACTCTGTTCTGGTTCTGTTTCTCTCCCGAGGCTTTTGAGTTTCTCAACTGACTCTGCAGACCAAAACTGGAAGGTAAGAACATTGGCTTTAGTAGTTTTGGCTCCTTTGGCATTGAGCATCATGTTTGGTAATTGATAGTTGCATGGTGCATATTGGTCTAGTTGATTTTGATCGTGGACTTGCTCATTATCAGTGGAACTTTTGATTCAAATTGGGTTTCTCTGGAAGTTATGTTTCCTTACAACTGAAGTTGGGAAGAAAACTTAAGTTTTTATACACTGTAATAATACTATTTCTTGTTATATTGTGTCTTCTTGTGATTAGTCTCTTCTTTTTATTTTAACTAACTTTTTCCCCCTCAAATTTGGGCTTCAAAACGTTTATAGCTTCGAATCTAACTGTTGCGGAACCACCCAAGATTAGAGTTTTAATGGTTTCTGATTTCTTCTTCCCAAACTTTGGTGGTGTCGAGAATCACATCTGTTATCTCTCTCAATGCTTGTTAAAGCTCGGTCACAAGGTCAGTGTCAGATCAAAAAGTTCATGTCTTTTTGCGTTTTTAGCTATAAAAAAGATCAAATTCTCAAAGCCCTTCTATGCTAGTTCAATAGGGTGTAACTAAATTCAAGTTTCAGCTCTATTCTAAGATAGCTGTAATCAAGTAATGTAGTATAATATATTAATCAACTACTATGAGTGATGGAGCTTGGGGCCAAATTTGTATTCTTTTCTTCTTTGTGTGACATTGGTGTTTTAAGATATTGTTGGCTATTGTTGCAGGTGGTGGTTATGACTCATGCATATGGGAACCGCACTGGAATTCGATACATGACTGGTGGACAGTGGACTCAAAGTTTATTATGTACCTTGGAGACCTTTTGTTATGCAAACTACATTTCCAACGGTTTATAGAACACTTCCCACTGTAAGAACCATACTTAGACGCGAGAAAATCACGTTAGTTCATGGCCATCAAGCTTTCTCTACGCTTTGTCATGAAGCTTTAATGCATGCCAGGACTATAAAATTGTGTTCGCTGATCATTCTTTGTACGGTTTTGCTGATGTTGGGACTTAGGAGCATTAATTTGAATAAGGTTTTACAGTTCAGTTTAGCAGATATAGACCAGGCGATATGGATATTGTCTCCAGCAAAGGTTTTTATGATACCAAATGCTGTTGATACTACCAAGTATTAAGTCCGAGGAGATGCATAATCGAGTGAGTTCTGCTTCAAATCCAAACCTAATATATCAAAAATACTTTTTGCTTGTTGGGCTTTTGACTTTGTTTTTGTTTGTTGCTACCAGATGAAGAAGCTCTACAGTTGGCAAGATGTAGCCTTGAAGTGTTTCAATTGAAATCTTCTTGAATACTTGATTCTTTTATAGGTTCCTATCATGTGGAGCTTGGGCAGGGAAGCTATTCTGTATGGTTATGATCGTTGATTACTTTTTATTCTAAATCTTTTTGTTAGATATGTAATATGCCTAATTTATATTCTCCTAATGGGGTTTTGCAACCAGCCTGATGACGATATCGAGGAGGCATCCGATATTCTTCTTCGCCATCACGGAGTAAAGAGAAACTGAGTCTTCATAAACAGAGTCGTTTTTTCGCCTTTTGTTACCTGAAATTAGATGTGTGTCAATGTTATCTTAGGATTTAAGTAACCTTTTGAAGTTATTCATTTAATTACAAGGTCTTTAAATGGGTCTGTGCTACTTAATATCAAATGGACTACTTACATAGTTATTAGATTTTTCACTGCAAATTATATTCTAAACCGAAAATTAACAAAATGTATTTGTACTTGTGTGCTTGCTTTTGTGCATGATAAACACAGTATATGACTCATATGACCTTAGCATATTGTTGAGAGTAGGCGATTCGATGCTTCCTCAGTTATATATGTACCTTAGTGTCTGTCCTTAGTCATTAATGTACGAAGACTTGGAGGGATGGGATCACAACAATGTGGTACTAGGGTTCATATACACTATACACCATATACGGTACTCGGATGATGTTGTTTTGGTCTTGTGTAGTCTTTTTTTTTTTTTTGTTAAAGGGTTTGGTCTTGTGTAGTCTTTGAACTATGAGATCAGTTGTGATGCGATGTTTAAAAATATGATACAAAAACCAGAGATGATGTTTGAAAGAAAGGATCACTTCATATAAAACAATTTTTGTAAACCTTCATCATGGTAAATAAATAAATAAAATTAGAGTAAAAAAAATAATAATTAGTTCTAAAACAAAAAATACGGAATGTCATCGATCTTTTGACTTAATTTTATTAAAATACTCTTTAATATTCCCTAAACCAAGTAAAATAAATATATTTTCTCACTTAAATTTAAAAAAGCAAAAAAATGGATTTGAGAAATGAAAAAAACAACCATCATGATTTTATTATTTATAAATCCTAGTATTTTATATATTGTACTATTTATATAACATGAATTGTCATCATTTTTGCGCTCTTTATTTATTACTCCATTGTTAGATATTTTATGTATTTAACAAAATTTATTATAAACATATTATTTTGATTAATTTATATTATTATAAAACAAACAATAACTAGTTTTGTTAATAAATACAAAAATAAATTTGGACTTATCATCTATTTTAAATAAAAGGTAATAAAAATTAACATTTTATTTTTAAAAAAATTAGATAAGATGCACGAATTTCCATGTGATACAATAAATTTAAATATATAAGCTATTTTTGGTTACTAATTTTACTTATTACTTTATATTCTTATGGTCAGTGAAGTTTTTAGATAAATTCCTCGAAATTACCATTAGTAAGACCAATCATTTTATTTTTCCTATATAACTTTAAGCCTTTAAATCTTCTTTTTCCATATACAAATTAAATAAAATAGATATTTTATTTATTTATTAGTGATACCATTTTTGTTTTCTATACATAACATAACAGAAATGGAGTCCTTTGTAATGTTCTTCTTTATTTTCTTTATAAACCATGCATGATGCATGTACAAGAAATTTATTTTTCGACTAACATTTACAAAAGAAAAAACAGAGAAAAAATGGATTTAAGGACTAACAAAAGCACCAATAAGCAAAGGCAAAGAGAACTGCAACTTCATCAAAGGACCGGCATGTGAAAGTTGGAGGCCGTGACCGTCGCATCCGGCTTCCGGTGAACTGTGCTTCTCAAATATTTTCAGCTGACGAAAGAGCTCGGCTTCAAGACTGACGGCGAAACCGTTGGCTGGCTCCTCCGTAATGCCGAGCCAGCCATCTTTGCTGCCACTGGCCACGGTGTGAACACCACCTCGAAAGGCATCTCGGATGATTTCATCCACTCATATATGAATCATCCAAATATTGTTTATAAGAATAATTACAATTGTACTATGAATAACTCTATCCATTGTACGAACACAAGTAGTGTTGTTAGCCATCACCGAGAGAATATTACTAGGCCCCATGGGCTGGTGCTTCCGGTTGCTACAATGACTGAGTATGGTCTTTCAGCTAGTTTTCCGGCGAAAATTACGACTGAGTATGGGCATTTGATAGTGGAGACTGGAACTGCTAAGAAAGACTATTTCCACTCTCGAGAATAATGATTGGCGATAGAAATATTTTTATGTTCAACTAGATTTGGTTTTAGTTTGGTTGCTATTTGCATTTTTGTGTTTTCATGTTTGTAGCTCAGATGAATAATATATAGTTTTTAGCGGATCCAAAAATTATTGTTTTTGTGGAATCATAATATCATTTTAAAAATTACATTAAAATATTTAAATTGAAATGGCGCCCTAAAAATAAATTTTAAAAACTAATTTATTATAACTTATTTTTCAAATTATGAGGGTATATTGTATATAACAAGAAGCAGATGGTCTACATAGACAAAAATGAGTAAATTATATAAAAAATAAATTAATTTTCAAATAACAAGAGAAATGTGTCGGAAATTATAGGTTTTGATGTTCTTTTTTATTTGATCACATAAACAGCAATAATTGTTTTATTTGATTACAACATACAACAATTATTTTATTTTATTTTTGTGTAGGAACTTGAATAGGAAGCCCCTATTGACCTCTGCAAATGTGGAGAATATGGAGGCAATGATCACAAGGACTAAACACATGGTTCAAGAAACGAAAGTGTACCATCGCTTTTCCTTGTGAATTGTTAGTTATTTGATCAATGATTGCGATGGTGTTATTTGGCTACTTATAGGAGAATGAGATATGAAAGAGATTAAAACGGTCCATCCCGAAAACTACTAAACCGGAACTGATTAAAATCACAACAACCCATGTAAAACGAGCATTTTAAAATTTTTCTAACAACATAACTGAATAAATAAAATTTACTTTGTTTATTCCAAAACACCAGTCAAATCAGACTAACAACCTAGCAAAAGCGAATACTAAATAATCCATCCGATAAAAATAGTTAAATAATAAATAACACTAACAAGGACCCTGGTCATGTCATGCACTCCACAGCTTTGGTCCCACGAGGTACAACAAGACTCAGTTCTTATCTGCATCACATAAAGAGATGCCTTAGTATAAAAGATACTGAATGAGACAACAACTACACAAAAACTAACATTCACCAATGTCAATAATCAATAAACGCAATCATATCAACAAGCAACACATGTCATAAATAATAACAATAAACATCCATTACTCCTAATGTACCAATAACAAGAACCACGGAACGAGGACCACTTCAAGTCCTCAGACTAACCACATTCCAACACACAAATACTCACCTTAGCCTTTACGCGGTCTCCTAACAACTCAACCAACCAATCTCCCAAGATCTAGACTTTCTAGAACTTATAGGGTTTCTTAAAGGTTACCACAACACAACCACAGCCGCTCTTTCTCACCCTTCAGCTAATCACATCAACGAAACAACATTCTACCTAAATTGGAAAAATCTGAAAAATAACAGAAACAATCAGCATCAAAGATTGAGTCACGAATTAAAATATAACCGTCCAATTCTAATATTCACCATTGAAATTCAACCCCTAGATGTCCTGAAGATAACCTCAAAGTTTAGTGATGATTTGACCATAGATGAACTCGCGATCTCTCTTTGAATCCAAGTTGGTCCAAATCGCGTCTGAAACAGAGAACCTCACAAAAACGCGAATAACTTTTAGAATATTAACTCAAATCCAACTCCGAAAATTGATATATCTAGATCTAAGGCTTAGCTACAACTCCATAAAGTTTCGTTATTTTTGGAAACGATCTGCTAGGTCGAACCCCTTTTCTACCACGCCATGTCAGTTCTGTCTCTATCTTCTTCTTGTTCAAGCTTTTTTCTCTCTTTCAGCCACACTCAATCTATCTCTTTCTCTCCTTGAAGGTAGCCACGAAAATTATGAGAAAGAACTAGGGTTTCTGCAAATTTTAGGGTTTAAATAGGCTTACGGTTTTATTCTCCAAAATTTCTTTTAAGTCCCTCAACTTTTCAGTCTTTCCAATTCAGCCCCACAACTCTTTAAACTATCAATTAAACCCAGCAGGAAAAACTGATTTAATCAACACGGCCCTGAACTTTTAAATACTCCAAATAAACCCCAATTAAAAGGAATACAGATGTTACAGAGTTTATCCCAAACTAAATAAATAAAATAAGTAGTTTAAGATATTTTACAAAATAGCTAAAAACTAATACAAACAGCTAATTTTTTTTTTAATACATGGTAACATACAATACACATCTTATCTTATTATTCTTTATAATAGATCTTTCTTTAAGAAAATATATATTACTTTTTATGAAATAGATGATAACACCAAATTTATTTCATTAAATTGTATTGCCATTCATAGGAGCAAATCTTTTAGAGGAATTTTAAAGTTTTTTTTTCAATCACACATGACACATTAATTAGAACATGACTCCTTGATTGGTTGCCCATATAGGAGGAGAAATATTTATAAAAGAATTTTAGAGTTTTTCTTAAATACATAAAACGCTTAAACAATAATGAGAAATTTATAGCAACATTAAAGCGAATAAAAACTCAATAATAAGGCTATGAAACGCTCTCCAATTTCAAATTTCCAATATAACGTCGCATATTGAATGGTCTAATTTCCCTATTGATCACATCCGGAGAAGTGGGTATCCTATTATAATATGCTCTTGCCAAATTACATAGTGTAGTGAGTGATCTAGAAGTTTTCGCAGAAACATGGCGAAGACACCACAAAGAGGAAGATAACCACATAGAGAAAGAAATCCATGTATAAAAATCGGTAAGGATTACCACCGATTCGACGAAGAGAGATATCCAAAGCTGGTCTCTGATCTCGCATCTTAGGAAAAGATGGTCATGGGTTTCTTCAAAGATTTTACAGAGAAAAACAACATCTTGGTATCAACAATCCCCAATTTGCAAGGTAGGAGCGAGTTGGAAGATGATCCATAAATACAATGTATAATAGGGAAGCAAAATTTGGTACTCATATAGATATGCAATCCATAATGTGAATTGTGCCCGAAGCTATGTGAGGACCAAAGATCTTAATTCTACTGTAACTACAGAAGTAAGATCTTTAGAACTTCCATAGCATCGAGCACGGTTCACATTTTGAAACTGTACGTTTACGCTTCCCAACACCATAGAACGATGAGTTCGCCATTTAAATATATTACATTTGTATAAAGAAATATGTTTTAATGAAATTTTGGTTGATAGAATAGTTATATAAAGAATTTCTCTGTGTCATATGATAATTGAAGTTTTTCAACCGTGTCTATCAAATAAATCCATGTACATTGAGTACTTTAGGATTGATCAACGGAGACTAAAGATCACACACTAGGAATGCGAGATTAAAACTAATCTAGAGCATAATAAGACTTGAGTTTTGCAAAGAAAGAAAGAAAAGAAGTGAAAATATGATAGAGATGAATAAATCTTCATTAGAGTTGCATAATATGAAAGACATCAATCCAAAACCAACTCTAAGGAAAAGAAAACTTCGGTTTAGATCCGTTTTTACAACTATTTATAGGGAAAGAGCAAAAGTAAAGCGGAAACACGCATGGCGATGGTTCCTAGCAGAGCGGGTCATCAAGAATGGCTCGTAACATGGCTGGCGGTGGTGGCTGGCAGTCAAGTGACTGCAAGGATGCACACCTGGAGCTGCTGAAGCTTTAGTCGAGTTTTGTCGTTCCCAGCAGTAGCGGTCTTCACTAAATTGATCGTATCTTCTCAACCACTGATCCAAATCATCCAAGACCACCTCCATTGGAAAGCTAACTCAATTTTCTATAACTTTAATCAGGGCTCTAAAGCTAAATTTCAAGGTAAGGCCTTAATTCGAGCCGATCTTTCAGATATTTTGGACTGGTTTTGAATCTTCAACTTGGATCGTGCTTGCTCTGGCGGTTCTGACCGCTACCTTCTACATTCCTTCATAAAAATTACTTTTTGTTCGCTTCACTCGACCCGAATCTCCTCATCCAAGCTCCAAGTCACTCATGCACCTAATAAGACTCATAACATATGCAACATGCAAGAAAAACAACCTAAAACTCTAAGATGTGAGATAATGCGAAAGTGAGACTCAAATACATATATATAATCCGAAGTGATGTGAAATGGAACAAAATGTGATAGAAATGAATGTTAAAATCATCCAAAAGCCATATATATCATCATACAAAGAATGATGTCGTAGAAATCGAAGATGGAAGACTGATAACCGCAAAAAAAAAGAGCACTTTAGCCATCTATTTTTACATCAGAAGGATATTTTCCTTTGTTGTTTTGACATACTATTCGTTAAAACAATTCTCGGTTTTGTATTCTTCGGAAGCATTCTAATGGTGCTAGCAATTGAACCACAAATTTACTCGTTTTCAAAGAGTATAATAGCTATAAATAATGTGTATATAGTCAACCAATAGTACAAAATCGTGCATATCTTTGTTTGTAGACAAGTTATGCTAGTGTCATTAACAATTTAGGGATAAACAACAATTTTGGATATTAAAAAAGATAGAGCCATAACGAAAATATACTTCTAATAGATCTCCAAATAGATATAGAAATATTTTTTAGACGATACCAATAATTACATTCGAAACAAAATCCCCCAAAACCTCTTAATAATCCTAAAACAAAAAATATACATTTTTTAGACAATTATGGTTATGTCATAAATTTGTATGTTTGTTTATATGTGATGCTATTGTATGTAATACACAACAATTTATTCGTTTATCCCTCAATATTTTTTATTAGGTTCATGTGGCAACAATAGGCATACATTAAATGCCAATCAAATCTGCTTTTCAGTCATACAATTGTCGATTTAATTCATTGTCCACTCGGATATGATGGACAAATTTTTTAAAACTAATTCATCTTTGTTATTGCCTTCTGGCAAATTCACTCATTACTTTTTTTTTAGATTAAAGCACTGATACTTCGTCTCAAGATTATTGTAAGATTTTATCACACACTGACTTTATGTCTTTAGATTGTTTTGTAAATCGAGACTACGAAAAAAATAGAGGCAGGGCAAATATATCTTAGGTTATGTTTTGAGATTAGGAATGCTGTATTTTTATATAGGGGATGCATTATATTTCGAGTTTTAGGTTTTTTTTGGAGGAAATTCTTTTCTAAATTTAATAAATATTTCAAAACTGTTAAGAGCACATGTTCAATATGTTATTTTCCACACATTGACACCACATCTCACACTCAGGGATAGATCCAGGGAAAAAATTTAATAGGTGCAAAATAGCTATAAGTGAGAATCGAACCATTAAAATCTAGAAATAAGTAGGTACATTATTACCATTTTGCCACATTTAATTAACATGCGTAGTGTAAAAAACAAATATATATATATTTTAGGGGGTGCACGTGTACACATACTCTCTCATATGGATCCGCCCCTGCTCACACTTGTCAATTTATTTAGTATCATCATCCACTTGTCTTTCTCTTATTCGTTTCTACCTACTATAAATATGTGCCATATTTTGTAAGTTAACAACAACAAGAGTAATAAAAACATTTTCAACGATGAGAAAAAATAAGAATTTCTCAGAAATATAATTTTAATTATTTTATAATAAAGAAATTATTTTTTTTTATTTTAAATGATAAAAAGTTAATTTAACCAATCATGTGAAGCTAAGTGTCAATAACCATTTCTAACAAGTTCTCAAACGCCGCTAATTCTCTGCTTTACTTTTTATTTTTTTAATCTTCAAATATTCTCTTAGAAACTGTTGCTCGGATACTCTAAAAATAAGAAAACCATTCTCCACACTATCTCCCTCAACGTCTTCCTCCTCCATTTTCAATTTTCTTTGTTTGATTAAATTACACATACACAAGTATATGTAAACACTTAATATTATAGTTTATAACAAAAACAACTATTTAGAATTGATCAAAAAAAATAATTTTATTTCACGGTGTGAAATTAATTCGACATTTGCTTTACACCTTCCCTAAATGCGTGCCTCAATTGGTAATTGCAACGGCTTCATTTAGTCAAGACTATTTTTGGTTGTATGCTTCCTCTAAGTAGTACGTTCATGAAATGGTTTGTCCCTATGGAGCTCTGGATTTTATTAAAATATTACTCTTTTGATTCCATGTAATCATGTATAACTAGTTCACCTTCAAGAATGCCACTTTTGTACGGGAAGCTCTTCTCGTATTTTACCACTAAAATATATGTTTTCATGGCCTAATTAGAGATGCAACTTCCTACTCAGTTAATCACTTATATACGTACTTAGTTAATTCGACGTCTTTGGTTATCTTAATTCGCTACGAATACAGTGATAAACTCAACAACTTCAAGCCTTATATGTCCTCGGTTTCTCGCTGTCATAAGGCCTTCAACTTGTGACTTAATTGGCCAAGCTATTATGTCTCATTCTAGTTTCTCCAATGATGTGCCATTTCAACACAATCACAATGTCACTTAGCAAGTAGCAAGCCCCATACTTATCTCTTAAAAATATTACTACTACCCATCAACAACAATCTCAATCACATAACCATAAAGAATCCTATAACACTTATCCGCTTGCCATGATCACTAAAGTAAGAAGGTTTCAACACTTACCAAGAGTTCTAAAAGGATAATAGGAAAAAGACAAGCATCATATGATCAATTTCATCAAAATCTCACTGCATAGACTGAAAGCGTTTCATGATGAGCATACTCATATCCATGTAACGTTGGGCGCAATTACTAAGGCAAGAACTCTCCCCTGAGCTAAATTTACTTCCCGGCGTGCCTGTGATGCATTTGTCCCAACATGCACTTGTTAGCTTTGCCACCGCTTCATTCACCATTGCCCTTTGTTTCTCTTCCTGCCACACACACACACACACACATTTTTACATCTCCCACCAAATATAAACCCACACAAAAACGTTACTTTACATAATCCCAGACACAAAAACGTTACTTTACATAAACCCACACGCAAAAACGTTACTTAACATCCCACAAACAAAAAAACGTTACTTAGAATAAACCCACACATAGAAACGTTACTTAGCATACACTCACACACAGAAACGTTACTTTACATAAACCCACACACAAAAACGTTACTTTACATAAACCCACACACAAAAACGTTACTTAGCATAATAAACCCACACACAAAAAACGTTACTTTGAATAAACCCACACACAGAAACGTTACTTAGCATAAACCCACACACAGAAACGTTACTTTACATAAACCCACACACAAAAACATTACTTAGCATAATAAACCCACACACAAAAAACGTTACTTTGCATAAACCCACACACGATTCTTGAAAATACGTATTAACAGGAGTAAATTTAGATTAAACTCAATTTTTAATCAAACCAACTAAACAAAACATGAAAAAGATGAGATCTTTAAACAATTTCAAAATTTTCTTATTTGACTCCTAAACTATGATTTTAAAGAAATGGAGTCCAGAGAGGAATTGAAGATAGCTTAAAATCAGAAGATTGAGTTAAAGTTTTCGGGATTACAAGCTCAAGTTTCCAAGTGAATCGACTTAAAGCAGTCTAGCTCACATCGAAGGGGAAAATGGAGACTTACGTTGAGGAGGTGAATCAATTCAGCGCTGGCAGGACTGTTGGGATCCATGGCGATTGAGTTGGGAGCGTCTGTGCTTGAAGAAGAATCTAATTTTTCTCAGCGATTAATAAAGTAAAACCCTAATGACTCTTCTCTCAAAAATCCCAAAGGATGGATACACAATAAAGTTCAATTTGCTTCTTGCTTGATTATTAGGTTACAGCCCATGAAAGGCCCAATTGTTATTTATGGAACATATTCAGATCAAATATTAAACCGTGATTAACTATTGACCACAAGTCAGAGGCACTAGCTTATAACTTAAACGTGTTATGATCCTAAACTAAGTTTCAGGTCTCATAAAATCAATTGGGGAGCGAGTCCAGAACACAAACGGAGAAGAAGAAGAAGAATAACGAAATTTATCTTCATTGTTGTTGTATCTATATTTGTGTGTTGAGTGTTGACACTTCGTTGCTATTGTATCTATACTTGTGTGTTGACAATAATAATAATAATTGTCATAGCATAACAGGTATTGAGTGTTGGGTTCGACTATTAAATGTATAAATGTGCATAATTTTAAGAGTTCATGGTTTCAAGTGTTTGTTTTCGCATAATTTTTTGAAAATTGAGTTTCATGAACTAAAACAAATACTCGAAACCCATGGATTCCACGTCATCAAAAGTTAACAACAAGCTAATAGTATTACACAAAAAATATTATATATATATATATATTTTTTTTTTTTTGCTTAATTATATAAATATTCAAAAAAATTTCTAGTTCATTTATACAAATGTCGACATATCTTCATCTTTAATTGAGTGGGCTTGTAATGGGCCTGATAAAATTATAGCACACAAGTTTAAATCAGATGTGCAAGTTTTAAGTGCACTAGTCCATTCTCTTATCCTATGCCCGTTAACAGCCGACGTAGTGGTACACTCTGGCCTTATAATGGGCCTTATGGACAACTGCACTAGTCCATTCCCTTATTATAATGGGCTCGTTATAAGCCCACGCTGTGTCACAGATTCCTCAACGTCTCTGATTCTTCGGCGATCCAACTCAATCGCTACAAGTCTGCTCCGATCGTCTTGTGGAATTAGATTCTAAGTACGTGGTCTTCTTCAATTCCAGCATTAGACTCTGAACTCTCCAGGCTTTTCTTGTTTCCTTCAATGCCTCTCTCAATTCTCAACACAATATATTTGCAGAATCGCTTCTACATTTTAGTGTATACCGGTTTAATAAACCATGTAAATTAGATTGGTTCACGTGAGTAAACCGGATCACCTCATCATATATAAAAGGATCCAATTGTAACAAAACGATCGTGAGAAATAAATCAGAATAACAAACTAACAATTTGACTTTTCTACATAGAAAATTGTAGATATATTTATTTTTATACTAACAAAATGAATATATGTCAATAATGTGATGTTAGTTTTTTTTTTTAATACAATATTTTTCATTCATAATTTTTCTTGTGACTAGGGACGTTAATTTAGGTAAACTCAACCCATATAAACCCATCCCATTTAAACCAAAACCCATTTAAACCTATTTAATTTACAATCCATTTAAACTCACCCCATTTAATCCCACCCTATTTAAACCCATTTAAATAAAACTAACCCATTTAAACCCATTGAACCCCATTTAAACTATATGTTACACCTGAAACAACAACACAAAACTTCTGAGATAATCCACAAACAGAGATCATTCTGAATCAATCATGTTCCAAAACAACAACTCAATGCTAAATTATGTCTGCAACAGAGATAATCCACCAAATCAAAACATAAAAGTTACTGCAAAAACATAAAAGTTACTGCTCTCTATTCTCTACCAAACTCATGGCATGCTTGAATCTGAACCTTCCACTCTTGAACTACTAGCTATCGTTTTAGTATCTTCATGGCCAATGTCGTCATTCTTTTCTCTTGTACCTACAATTTCAAATGTAAACAAGTTGAAATGACTTAATTATAAATCTTAATCTTTGTAAATCTTAATCTTTTACCTTCATATTCTGAGAAACCACGCAACCAGTTACGAGTACATAGCAAAGCTTGAACATTTTGTGGAAGCAAACAGTTTCTATAAAGAGTTAATACCCGAGATCCAATGCTGAAAGATGATTCTGATGCTACTGTAGTAATTGGAATACTAAGAATATCGCATGCCATAGATGCTAAATCCCCAAGTCGTTTTTGATTATCTTTCCATTAGCTCAAAACATCTAAATTAGAAAAAAACTTCCACTCCAGTCTTGGCTCATTCAAATAGATATCCAAATGTGTCTTTGTGTTGTCTACACCAGCATCTATGCTTTTCTCCAGCTCAAATAGATCATGCTTTGTATCAAACAAATTCACAAATTATGATAAAATGAAGAACTTGTCAAAATAGATTATGATAAAATGAAGAACTTGTCAAAACAGATTGTGATAAATATACTTACATTATCTAAATCATCTTCAAGAGGAGACTCGTTAAGTAAGTCATGTGCAGTAAGTGTTCCCAAATCCCCTGAAGAACTTGTCGAATGCCTGGTCTGATAAGCTTTATAAAGCATATTCAAATTCATAACGAGTTCTTCAATTTTTTACTCATAACTAATGGGATCAACTTTTTTTATAAGCTACTTCAAGCATCTGCAATTTCAGCCTAGGATCTAATACAACTCCCATAGCCAAAATGAGACTGTAATCCTCCCAATACTTAGCAAATTTAACCTTCATTTCCAGAGCTATTGTTTTCACCGCATCATCATCAGAAGTAGAATACTTCTTCAACAATAGTTCAATCCTCCACACTTGTGTGAAGTAAAAACTGGATGTTGGATACTTGAAGCCTGAAAAGTGAGTAGTGATGACACTAAAAGGCTTTAAGATATCACATATCTTTTTTCCACAGTTCCACTCATCCTCAGAAAGCAACGTCGCATAACTAGAGTCAAAAACCTCCATACTAACAAATGATCTTCTAAACTTTAATGCTCTAGTAAGCATTTCATAAGTTGAGTTCCATCTAGTGGGAACATTAAACCTGTTCCACTCTTAATCCCTACTTTCTCAACACATGCTGCAAACGCCTCTCTTCTTTGTGGTGATGCTTTCACATATCTAACACTCTCTCTAATGTTGTATAAAACATCTTTTGCTAACTCTAAACCTTTTTGCACAATGAGGTTTAGGATGTGAGCACAACATCTCACGTGCAAAACCTTCCCGTCACATAGAAGACCGCTGCCACTCAACAACTGAAGCCGACCCTTGAGTATTTTCAGCATGCTATTATTATTTGTAGCATTATCCAAAGTAATTGAGAATACCTTTTTCTCTAATCCCCATTTTTTAAGATAATCTAGAATCTTATTAGCAATATGCTGACCTGTGTGTGGAGACTTCAACTCACAAAAAGCAAGAATTTTACTATTTAATTTCCAACTATCATCGATGAAATGGGCAGTCAAGCAAATGTAACCCACCACAGTAGCTCGTGATGACCACAAGTCAGAAGTAAAACAAACCCGACCACGATGCTTTGCAAATACTCTTTTTAGGTTTTCCTTTTCTATCACATATCTCCTATAAACGTCAGCAGCTCTACAAATTGGCTGACAATCTGGATTCAGATATTTGTCTCTTGCTCTCACTTTTTCAAACTCAACATACCGATATGGTAGATCATGATAGATTACTATCTTAGTACTCATTTCACGATCTACCTTATGATCATAAACAGACCTATCACTCTTCTTAGGAATCTTTGGACACTTCTCTAAATGATTTTTCAAGTGATTTGTTCCATAATTTCTATGAGATATACTACTAACTACTAACTTAGTACCACAATAACTGCACTTTGCCCTTTCTTTGCCATCATTATCTAATCCTAATGAAACAAAATCAGCCGAAACATGTGAAGTTTTGCGTCTCTTACGTGAAGTTTTAGCTGGTTGAGTTTAACTTTGAGTTGGTAGGATCTGCGTTTCACTTTGCTCTGGTTCATTTTTCTGAGCATCTTCATCATTCATATCCATAAACTCACTATTACCATTGAGAATTGCTAATGTGTTTAGGGATTGAAAATCCATTTATGCAAATTAACCAAATAAAGAAACAAAATCAAAACAAGTAACATCGTTTAATTTCAAGCTAAAATTAGCAGAATTTCAAAATCAGAACAAGTAACAAAATCATACGACACATAACCATAGTCAAAGCACAACACAAATCACACAGTAATCAAAACAACAAAATCTCTAATTCGATGAACATACAGAACAATTTCCAAATTTGTTAGAAGAATCATAAGTTGTATTACCGAGAGTATCGTATGGAGATTTTTACACCTAACCCAAGACGGAGAAGATGGAGACAGATTCGAATTCTGGTTTTTATTCGAAACCCTGACAATTCCGGCGGAGCTATGGCCAAAGAAGGTCGAGGCGATTGCGGCTTGTGAAGACGGAGACGGAGAAGACGGAGATGAAGAAGTTGGAGAAGATTGTGGATTTCTTAGATTAGGAGGAGATGAAGGATACGGTGGCGTTTCAGTTTGACAGAAAAAAAAAAATTATATGGGCTTAAATGGTTAACACATTAACTTATGTTAAAACCCCATATAATAAATAAGTTAAAATGGGTTAATCCATTTAAACCCCATATAATAAATTAACATCCCTACTTCTGACCATAAAATATTTTTCCATACTTAAAATTTTAATATATTTTATAAATTAAATAAAAATATGAAAAATAAAACATTTATTAATTTCTAAATTACTAACTAAACGTTATACCCACCTCAACCGCCCGACTACCACATAAAATTTTCTCAAACATGGCTCATAAATCATAAACATTTTTTGGGAAATTTACAAACAACAAACATACATAATAACATGGTACATGCAATTATATGTCTACATGCACTCCGCCTTCACCGACGAAGACATCGGGTTGAGCTTTTGAACTGTATTGAGAATGAATTGGATAAAGTTTGTGGATGTATAGAAGACAATGTTGTTATGTGGAGTAGATCAGATGGTACATTTAAATCATTTTTTTCCAGCTCTGAAACTTGGCAACAGGTTTGGTGTGAGGGGCAAGTTAAGGAATATATGGCACAAAGAGATTTGGTTCTCTGGTGCTACTCCAAAGTACTCGTTTCTTCTGCGACTGGTTACACATAATAGACAGAACAGCCCAATAAATTTGGAGGTTATGTGCGAACAATAAAAATTTGGCCATTTTTTATACTAAAATGTTTTTAAAAAATATTGGACCCTAAAGTTTTTGAACTTGGACCCTAAAAGTGATCCAAAATTTTTGGGTCATGAATATTTGTTCCACTTGCACTTGTCCATCAACGCCCCTATCGACTATCCACGAGAGATTGAATGCTTACTTGGAACAGGGGAGTGGTAGCATCTTGTGTTTTTTGCCACGATCCGATGGAGTCTCATGATCACTTGTTCTTCAACTGTAACTTCTCTACTCGGATATGGGAGGAGCTCCTCTCACTTCTATGATTCAACAATCAAAAAATCAACCTACTTTATCTTGCATTATGTTTTTCAAACTACAGTTCATAAGATATGGCATAAAAGGAATAGACATAGACATGGCGAAATCTCACACTCATCGGGTCAACTCGTTACTTTCATTGCGTATGGTTCATAACACGATCTCTTCCATCCAACTGTTTGGTTCGTCAAAGGTAGAAGACGATCTTTGTGTGTGGTTTAGCTCTCGCGATTAAAAATCAAAGTTGGCACTTATTTTTTAATTTTGAAACTGTTTTTTTTTTAACTTCTTCCATCTCGAAACATTCTAAACAAAAATGCATGTAATATAACACATGTTTTGCTTTAATAAATTTTACATTCATTCAAAATAAAAAAATACATGTCTACCATTAATCACATTATCTTGCCCTTGTCTAATTTTTGATCTAATCATCAAATCAAAGATTCTACTTGAATTTCTGTCTCTCGAAGACTTGTATGAAATCACAATAAACCCGAAGACGATGATGCTTGAAACCTATCAACATCATCCATCAATTGACAGCATTAAGTTATAAAGAAATCTAACTTTTCATCGATGTATATATGTGTCGTTACTTAAGCAATGTCGCTAAATCATTAAAATTTAAAAGTGAAAAAGATAATCCAAAACAAACAAACAAAGGAAATGGAAAGGCAACATCTTCGAGGTGAAGAAAAGTACGGAATCCAAATTGCTGCTTGGGGGTTGTAAAACGTCTGATTCCAAATTGAGAAATTTTAAGCTTTTCTATTTCTTTTATTAATAATATATAACAAATTAAACTTTGGAGTTTAAAGACATTTTTTTTAATACCACAACTATAAATATTCATACAAATTTTCGGTTTAGGATTAGACCTAGTTTTTAACAAGTTAAACTATGAGTATCAAAATAACATTGTATTCGAATCTGAAATACTCTCTTATCTCCAACCAATTAAACTAAATGCATTTCCTTAACTTTGAAACAATGATCTTTATATATTCATTTCATTTGCTTTTCTTATTTTTTCAAAAAGACAAATTAGTGTAACTTTACTTCCAATGTATGTGTATAAAAGATAACATTATATAAAAAGGAGTAAACCTAAAATGCTATTTGTAAAATTCAAAGTCTGATGCTGGAAAGTTGAAGGCAAAAAACTAGAAGAACTTTGGTTTGGCGGACTTTGGGATCTTTATTGATCGAAGGGAAAAAGAAGGATAAAAGGCAAAACCACCAGTCCAAAGACATACATATATACAATAATATAACTAAATAATTGAAAATAAAGAAGTGCATGAGAGTAGAAAATTGAGTCAGACCAACATCTCATAACTTACTCGTTAAGTCAGCCTCTTAAATCTTTTAAGTTGGGATCGACTTGGACTCTCTTTCAATTTCACTTTTGTTTTCTGAATATACTTTCCTTAGTTTTTTCTTATTTCTTAATCATTGCTTATGCTTATTTTACTCATATTTCTTGTTTTAAAAATGTATGTTATCCCGACATTATTATTTCACATGCTAAGTTATTGAGACAAAGAGAAATCTGATTCCACGATGATATAGGCTTTTACATTTATTTTTTGACAAGCCGCTTTTACATTATGATATACGTCTATTCGACTATGTTTTCTTTTTCCACGTATAAAAATTTATACTTTCTGATTGAACGTCCAAAACTTTTCGTTTACCGATATATCTTTTGGACAATTCTCTTAAATATTACAAAATAAAGTTTTTATATTATATTTATACACATTTTCATTTAGACTATATATATCATTTTGTTAAAAAGCAAATCTTTTATATAGCACAAATCTTTTAAACTTTACCCCGTAAAACTATATCCTAAACCTTAAAATAGTTAACTCAAACAAAGAAAAATTAAATTATAAACTTTATAAAATATTATAAATATCTCATATTTTTTTTTGGTGCTTTTTGTAACAAAAGAAACTTCATTTGGTGTTATTTTAAGAAATTTTCTATATCTTTTATGTACATTCATTTACCGAACACGTCGTTCCGATGTTATTATTTCACATTCGTTACTATATAAAAGCAATTAGTCTAGATTTCGCTCTGTATTCTCCAAATTAAAAAAATAAAAATAATTACCTTTGCCAAGAAACCTAAAAAGTAACTAATTGCTTTTACCAAAAAATAAAGACATATACTCCAGTAAAAAAAAACGAAAAAAGGAATAGTAATTACTTTTTTAATAGAATAATAATACGTTATATTCAAAATCTTAATGACGTTGACTGCATGGGGTACATGCACAACAATTTTTAGGACGATCCTCGCATTTAACAAAACAAAAATTGACCAGTCAAACTCCATCGCTGAATTTGTAGTTATATATCAATAAACTATCTATTTATCTCTTGAAATTAATAGTAGTACGTAAAAAGTATTTAAAGGAAAAGTAGAATCCACTTTTGCCAAACTAAAGGCCATACTCATATAAGTATATAAACAACCTAAACCAAACACAAAGTATATACTTGATAAGGAAGCACTAATGGACATTTCTGCACAGAGATTTGCCATGAACGGAAGAAGTATGAGACTTCCTCCAGGGTTTCGATTCGATCCCGATGATGAAGATCTTGTGTTCGAGTATCTTGCCAAGAAAGTCCTCCACCGTCCGATGGACTTCGACCTCCCCGAGCTCCGTTCTTGCAATGTTGATCCTTGGGATTTGCTAGGTTTGCTTCAAACTCTTCTCTTAAATTACTCTACCATATATATTACATCAACTGTATTGGTCAATGTGGTCTAATAGATTGTATGTACACATTGTTGTAGGAGAGAAGAACAAGGAAGTGTATTACTTCGTCAAGAAGGAAGAACGAGAGAGGAAGGGAAGAGAGACGACATCGGGTTATTGGGAAGAGTGTGAAGAAGAAGAAGTAATGGAGGCTGGTGGTGATCGTGAATGTAGTCATTTAGAAGGAAGGAGAAAGACATTTGCTTTCTATATTGGAAAAAGACCTCGAGGAACAATAACTCCATGGATCATGTATGAGTTTCGACTTCTTTCCTCTAGAGCTACTAGGTGGTCATCGTCTCCTTTGCCTCGGGTAAGCCACTATTTCGTTCGTTAGTTCTAACACGTTAGACTATAGTCTTTGTGGAAATTACTTAGTATATACTATGACTCTAGCTAGCTAATTTTTCTATTAATTACTTAACAAAAACCTTAAAAGTAATTTAACTAGAGTAATGAAACTTTTCGTAGAAAGACATTTAACCCATTTTAAACTTAAGTACGTACTAACATGTTATTTTGATTTAATTTTTTGAAAAATACTATTAATATAAAAGAAGTAAATTAGTCCTTAAACATCCAAAATATAGGTAATCTTAAATATTACCCTAAATTGTTAACCTTTTGTGTCATTTTAAACTATTCTCCCTTGATCTTTTCTGCAGCATATATTTTTGTTGTTGTTAATATAAATATAGTTTCGGCTAATTATATCAATGTTTTGATTAGTTTGGTTGGGTTAATGTTTTGGGGTTTCAGGGTGATTTAGGGAAATGGAGGGCGGTGAAGGTGGTGGTGAAGGAAGAGATTGAGGAAGAGATGGAGGAGGAGGAGCACGAGTCGGACGAGTCTGATGGCGAAGAGGTTGTTCAAAGCCGGTGACGACCGAGGCTCATTGATGTAATATATATATATATATATAATGGTTTTGTGGCAAATTATTTGAGTTTAGTTAGTAACTTAGTATTGGTAGAATATTAGGGAACAACTATATGAAAACGAGGATGCTTGAATTGTCTTATTGTCTTCCAAGCCTTTGGAATGTAATTGAGGATGTGGTGATGAAGATGCCACAAGTTGCTTTCACTCTCCCGTGTTGTTTAATCTTGTCTAATTATATATGTTAATTTTCTATCATCCTTCATCGATAATTTTTGTTTTGAATCACATGTTTCTAAATCAAGAATCCCCTAAAACTAAAACTAAGGATGGATTTGTTCTAAGAAAAGAAAAATGAACCATTTTAAATTTCAAGCTATGTTATTTCATCCATAAATTTTTAAATATTGTTGATAACTAGAAGATAATTTTATTTATGTGGGACGGATGTTTAACACTATATACGCAAACTTTGATGTCTATCATAAAAATCTGACATATATCAAAATTTTAATACATCATCAAAATCTGCAATACATCTCAATTACTCGATTAGATGTGAACATATATCATATAATTTACTGTTTATTCTCATATTTGTTTTTCTTATTATTTGGTTCCCAGAAATAAAATATGTAATGTGAAAATATTTTGAGTTGAATATAAATTTGATCATAAAATAAAATCTAAAATAAAGTGAAAACATTGAACTACGCAAAAATGAAATATATTTGGTTTTAATTTCATAAATATTCTTATTGAATTCGTGCTTAATATTTACTAACAAATAAATATTATATATACATGTAATTCTGATGACTCGAAAGACTTTCTAGTTTGTCTTTTCCGGTAAGGTTTTAGAAAACATTTGTTAACCCATTTTTTATGATTGAACAAAGAATCCAGGAGGGACAAACTGTAATTTAGACATCAAAGTTATCTGCAAATTCAGGAGGGACAAACTGTAAGTCAAAAATGACAACAAGAACAAAGATGTCACTTAGATAAGAACCAACTCATCCATTTGCCTAAATAAATCACTATTTACCAAATTTAGCAAATAAATTGCAACTAACCAATCAACCTATCACACAATCTCAACCCTTTAATAATCTCACATTCTTTTTATTTTTTTGATAAAATGTTAAGTTTTTTTAAACCATCATCTCACATTCTCTCCCTTCTTTTTCTCCGATTCCTAAATATTATCTTTCATTCATCATCCTCCCAATTAAATTGGCTCTCTTCTCTTCTTTGCCTCCTTTTTCTAGTATCTTCTCCCGCCACCTATCGGCCGCCGTATGATCTCTCCGTGGCGGCGATTACCCCATAATATTTTTAGTTTATTTAATATGGGTTGCGGTGGCTCAAGGCTAGGAGGTTCGACGGCAAGGGCCGATGAAGGCGGTGTTGTGCCACTTCCGGCGGGAATACGTCCACTTCTAAGGCGGAGGTTAGAGGAGATGAAGAAACGGAGCCATGCAAGCGTCTTGAAAGGGAACCAAACGTTGTCGAAGAAGGAGCTTCTCCGGGATGGCTCTTCCGAAGACGGAGACGAGACGGAGGAGAACGATGGTAGCTTGAAGTCGTCGGCTAAGGTGGCTCCGGCGCCTGATCATAACGTGGAAGAGAAGAAAGAGGTTATTTATGAGAAGGTAACGTCGAGAGATGATGTTGGAGAGGTGAAGAAACAAGAGGAGGAAGAGGTTGTGAAGAAACAAGAAGAGGTTCATCATCATCATGATCAAGAGGTTGTGAAGAAACAAGAGGAGGAAAATCATCATGGTGATGATTTTGATGATGTGGCCATCAATGGTGTCAATCATGGTGATAATGAAGGGAGTATGAGTAACCTTGATGAGAGAATGATTGGTCCTGGATCTCCAAGCTTTAGGGTTTATTGCATCGATGTTCCTTCTGATGATGATGATGAAGGTAAATCATACGTTCTTATACTATTATTCATATATCATATATACAAATATACGTACCAAATAAAAAATTCAAGAACAAGAATACTATATATATATGTGGGATAGTCATGGATGCATGCACATTTATTGCTAGAACATATTTCTATATGAAATGCTAAACTTATTTTTATCAAAACTTTACTATATAAATGTACTTTATCAAAACATATTTCTATAACGATTCACTTTTTCAGAAAAAGATGGAGAAGACACGAGAAAATCGATGGAGACCGAGAGCGTCATCCCAGAGCCAAAAGAGGTGAATTCTCACATTAATCTAGCTACATTATTCATTTGATCTATAAAGCTCTTTAATAATGATATGTGTGTATTCGAATAGGACGAAATCATTGTGAAAAAGGAGAAAAGAGAAAGAAAAGGAAAGAGGTTTGGAATGGCATTGCCAAAGAAGTATTTATCCAATGTGACTGCGCCATGCTACGCCGGTGGAGGATGCATGGGGAACACTCATTCTCGTATCGTGCAAGAGAAACCAAGTCAGTGATCGATCATAAATAACATATTTGCCCTCTTTTGCACTAATTTGTTGAAGTAAGAACGATATGATGTCGTGTATGTAACCAACACTAGTGCTTTTAGACCTTTGATTTGTTTCAAAATTTGTGCAACCTCTTCTTCATCTTTTTTTTTTTTTTTTTTTCAGGATAAGTTAGTGTTTGATGAATTTACCTTTTTCATATGGAGAGATGTATGTAATTAAATTGTGCAATAAAAAAGTGTTGTCTAAATATGAAACTTATAGTGGTTCAAGAAACGAAGTTATTTACATTACTCAATTAATGGAAATAAAATTTAAGCAACATACAATATTAGAAAAATAGGTAAAAAAATCCTGATCTTCTAAAAAAAACTCTTGTCGGTTTTTAAACCATCACCGTTTGATAAATAGTGAAATAAACTATAGGTATTATATAAAAATACAATACATCATAATATTACAATAGAAATAAATAAATAAAATTTGGTTTATGATTTATTTTTAAAATTTGAATTTGTGAAATTTTTTCCAAAATTGAGTTTTTAACTAAAATATTATTATAAATTAGCACATTCCGTGTTTTGACTCGAATTTGTTCAAACTGTTCCTTTTGAATTACGAACTAAAAGTAATTAATATTAGTCGCTTTTGAAATATTTTTAAGTTATATTTTAAATATATCTTAATTTTATATATTTAAATTAAAAATATTTTGGTATGCAAATTTATTTACTTTCGTAAAAATATAATTTTTTGTTCATTTTCATGTCAATAAGTTTGTGTGACTAAACCAAATAAAAATTTATTAACATAAAATTTATATTCGATAATATTGTAATCGATAAAATTCATTTTGATATTATATTTAAATTCATAAAATTCATATTTAATAAATTTTATTTCGTAAGAATATGAATATATATAACTTTATACTGAAACGAATATGAATTTATGTTAATAAATGTTTATTTGGTTTGGTCACATAAACTTATTAACATGAAAACAAACAAAATTATTTTTATTATTACGAAAGTACATAAATTTCCACATCAAAATATTTTAATTTAAATACATAAAATTAAGATATATTTAAAATATAACTTAAAAATATTTCAAAAAATGACTAATATTAATAACTTTTAATTAGTTATTCAAAAGGAAGATTTTGAACAAATTTGAATCAAAACACGAAATGTGCTAACCTATAATAATATTTTAGTTAAAAAAATCAATTTTGGGAAACAATTCACAAACGAAAAAAGAAATCATAAAGAAAATTTTATTTATTTATTTCTATTTTAATATAATGATGTATTTAGTTTTTTTTTTATTAACATCTAGGGTTTATTTAACCATTTATTAAAATATAAGGGTTTAAAAACCCACAAAAAAAGATGAGGGTTTTTTTTAATATTTTTGGAAAATGTCAGGTTTTTTACCCATTTTCCTACAATATTACTACAATAGGAAACTGTATTTACATAAAATATATATATACAAGTAATTAAATTTTGCAATAAAGAAATGTTGTTTACTAATTGTAATATTCTTTTCCAAGAAAAATGTAAAAAAAAACATGAACTTGCATTTTGTGGACGTTGTAATCCCTAACTTACGAAATGTCATTTAAATGCCAAAGTTTTACGTTGATTTTTTTAATTAAATGAATAACTTGTGTTGACTATGTCATATGAGGCACGAATTAAAACTTCCAGTAGCAACTTCTGTTTAATCAAAACGATGTTGTTTTCTTCTTATTAAAAAAACTTCAACTCTCAAATTGTGAACATTTAAATCTTTAAATTTTCAAAATATCATTTAAATGTCTAAAATTTTGTTAACTTCATGATTAAATGATTAATTTATGTTGACTATGCCATTTGAGATATAACATTAAATTGAGAGACGGAGCACGTTTACGAGGTGAAATTGTCCGTTAGCAGCTTCCGTTTAATCAAAACAACCAATGTTTTAGTGACTATTCATTGTTCGTCTTCTCTTTCTACTTCTATTCGCTTCATAAGTTAATTTTCAAATTAAAATCCGCCTTTGGAGAAATATAATCCAACGAAGTGTTAGCCACCTTGATTCACCGGAAGTCTACGAAAAATTTCCATGGTATTTCTTAAGAGCATCTCCATCAGAGACACCCACATGGGTGTCATCTGATTTGATTTTTTTAAATATTATATTTATTAATTTTTTAATTATTTTGGCGAATCGAACGGTAACACGTGGCGAAATCGGAAAGACCCGGTGTCTTACAGAAGACACAGACGCGCTCGGGAAGACACCGAACGTGGACCCCACCTGCGCCATTTATATTTTTCATCCGGAAGACACCCCCTTAAATATGCATTGGGGGTGCTCTAAAAACTCTCAAGAGAATGAGTTTTTAAAGTGTTGGCGATAACCAATTCACTCCGCATCCATCGACTCGGTTATTAAGAAAATATTTAATAGGTTTAACATTCTTTTATCGGTTATCGGTTTAAACGTTATGCGTTGGTAATAGCCAAATAAATATTTTCTTAATACTCATTGGAAAGTCAATAACCAATATTATAATTTTAAAGCTTTAATCCTGTAAACATGCTCCGTCTCTCGACTGACATTAAAATAACATTTTGTAAGTTGAGGATTACAACATCCATAAAATACAAGTTTGTGCGTTTAATTGACATTTTTCCCATTTTTTTCTAATTTGTAATTTATATGATATTTAACGCAAAAACTTTGATATTTAAATGATATTTTGTAATTTGGGAATTAAAAAGTCCATAGTTCATTTGTTTTTTTTTTACCTTTTCCCAACTTTTTCTATTTCTAATATCTATTTCCATCGTTAGTATATTGGTAAAATTATTAGTAGAATTTAGAGCTTATGATTGTCTATACAATATGAACGACAATAACCTTGCTTGAGGAGAAAATTGGTGTACAGTATATCCACAAGAGATTTAATTTATTTAAGTATGTGAGAGGGAGTTAATGTTTATTTTTAAAGAATTCTGCTTTTAAAAATTAAAATGTGAATATTTTATTGTTTTATATAAGATTTTCAAATATATTATCTCTTTTAATATAGACACTCTATAAGGGCTATTTTTACACTGACACCAAATACAGTAAAACCTCTATAAATGAATATTCGATAAATTAATAAATACTATAATAAAATTACATGGTCCCGACTCATGCCAGTTTAAAAATTAACAAAATTTGATAAGATAATAAGATAATAATTTTTTAAAAAATTTCGATGTAAATATATGGTCCTATTTGTATCATAAATTAATAATTATTAATAATTATATATATGTGTATATATAGATAATATATTAATATATGGTTTTAGTGCTTTTCTAAAAATTGAATATTATAGATCACGTCTCTAATTTTTATTGTATCAAACAATTGTTTTTTTGTTGTGTTTCAACCTATCGAATTGTAGTATCGTGTATAATTTTTTTATATCAAAATAGGTAACATTTTTTGTAAGTTTTAAACTTCAAAATATGAATCATTTTTATTTTTATAGTCTTACAAGTTGTTAAAATATGATAGTTGAGGTCATTAATCGTAAATTTGAATTTATATATGTCATTTGCATAAATGAATTTATTAGTAGCTTTTGTTATTTATCGTCGACAATTTTCTTTTAAATATTAAATATTTAAGTTCAAACTGTAAAGTTATAACATTCATAACATTAATTTTTTTTAGATAAAATGATCTCAATTCAAATTTTCAAAAATTTCATAATAAAATCTTAAATGATAAATCGATTGAAACTAATCTCTCTATAAATTTATATCACTATGAGTTAATAAAATGTTAGAATCTCAACATGATTAATTTATAGAGGTTTTACTATATGTCTAAGGCTACTTATAATGATGATATTGAATCTTTTATTCAACAATTTAATAACTGCAAGTGGGGTATAGAATCAGGAGTTGAAAATGAAGCGGAGAATTTGTTGTTGAATTTCTTCAACTTGTTGAATCGCGGAAGGAAGAAGAGAACTATGATAAGTGGCGCATTTTGATTGAGTAAAGAAACTTATTAAATATTAATAAATAGATAATGATATTTGATGTTTTGTAATTGGTTGTTCATATTCTATTTTAAATTTTTTTCATCCGAATTAGTCTGATCAATTATTTCATAAAATATCAAACATATAAATTATTTTTAATACCAAAATTCATCATTTTAATATTCTATAAGCAGAGACTTGGTTCATTTGATTTGAACAAAAAAAAATCCATCTTTTTAACTATAATTTTTATATTACCCTTAAACTCTTGTTTTTATCTTTAAACATCTTGTTCGTAAAATGGATCCCAACAATAACCTTTTTAATACTCAAAGTTCTATTAATTATCTTTTTAACTATCCAAATCCTAATAATTTTCAATTTCAAAATCAATCCTTCTCAAAATATACCAAATTACGATTTTCCTCCAAATTTCTTCATGTCGTAAGCTACTCCAAACTATCATCCATATTATAGATCGATGATGCCATATTCATCTCAACCACCCCTTTATTCTTCTACTACAACGGGTAATGAAACTGTTCCAAATGTTGGAGCAATTGAATTTTCTGAGTTTTCTACACAAATGACTCTTGGTGGTATGAGCAGTGTTAATAAAGCCACTCCAAATACAGAGGATTCAACTCAAGCTCACCGGAAAAGCCCCAAATAGACTACTGACCAAAATTTGGTGTTACTAAGTGGCTGGATTAAATATGGAACAGACAGCGTTGTCGGTAAAAATAAAAAAGTGAATCATATTAGGGATTCAGGAAGAAGGAAATACTGGTTCTGGAAGTAGTGGATCTAAGAGAGCCCATGATAGTGATACCAGTGACTCCAACTCGGTAGGATATAGTCCCTCGTCCAATAGGGAGGGATGCAACTAAAAAAAGGCTAAAAAAAAGGTAAAGCGACAACCTTGGAAGTGGTCAATGAAGAGTGGAATGAATGCAAATAATTCAAGGAGCAAGAGTTAGAATGATTGGACAAAATATCTATGAGGCAAGAGGAGGCAAACAAATTGATGAAAGAAAAACTCAGGCTAAGAAGATCCACGACCAGAAAAGGAGCATCTTAATGACCGGAGCAAAAAGCTGTTAGAGCAGTTGATCCACGATCTATTTGAAAATTAATTATTGTCAAGTGTCTCTATATTTTATTTTGTCACATGTTTTAATAATGTTTATTTGTTATTTTATGCTTTAATAATGTGTGTTTGTCATTTTATGTTTTAATAATGTTTATTTGTCATTTTATGTGTTAATAATGTTTGTTTGTCACTTTCTTCTTTAATGATATTGTTAAGTTTCCGTGATTTTCAGCTTTTATTGCGAGAATCCAATCTTTATCTATTAGTTAAGTATACTCTATTATTTTTTTGCAATCCGTTGGTTTCAACCACTCGATTTGAAGCCAAGCTTGCAGCCATTCAATCCTTATCTATTAGTTATCCATTATCTTATAAATGGGGACTCATTATTCCATGGATGTACAAATACCACAAATCTCATCTTACTAAAAAAATATCAGTGGATCCATCACAATTTCGTTTTGATATTGAAGCTTACAAAGACAGTCTGAAATTGAAGAGAAGTATATCGTCAACCGGTTTAGGGAGCATCGCAACAAAGTAGAGGAAGACTATGCATCTCGTAGCAAGAGAAAATACTTTAAGAGAGACCATGTAGCGGCAAACCAAAGACTGATTGATGACTAATTTGCCAATCAACCTACATATGATAATGTAATGTTTCGTCGGCGATTCCGGATCCAAAAACATGTTTTTCTTTGGATCGTTGGGGATCTATCAAGCAGTGAAAACTACTTCACCCAAAGAGTTGACGCATCCAATAAAGAATGTATATTTCCATTAGCAAAATGTACCACGACCATGCGAATATTAGCATATGGTGTAGCGACCGACGCGGTCGATGAGTACATCAAAATAGGAGATACTACAACATTGGAGTTCCAATCATACAATCGTATTAGATAATGTATCTCAGAGCTCCAATTCAAGATGACCTACAAAGAATTTTGCATGTTAGTGAAATGGGGGTTCCCTTGGATAATTGAGAGTATTGATTACATGCACTAGGAATGGAAAAATTATCATACGGTGTGGAAAGGTTAATTTACTCGGTAAGATAATGGAACCACCACTGTTACTATTGAAGCAGTTGCATCTCATGATCTAAAGATCTGACATTCCTTTTTGGGATGTCCAAGAACATTAAACGATATAAATGTTGTAGATCGTTCACCAGTGTTTGATGATCTTGAACAAGGAAATACTCCGAAAGTGAACTTCTTTATGAACCAATGTCCATATGATATGGCATACTATGTAGCTGACAGTATATTTTCTTTTTACCCAAATTTCGTCACATCAATTAGACTTCCTCAGAGTGAACTAGATAAGTTATTTGCACAACATCAGGAAGAATGCCGGAAGAACATCGAACATGCATTTGGGGTATTGCAGGCTCGAATTAAAATCATTCGTGAACCAGCTCATATGTGGGACGTAGCCGATTTGGCTACCATCATGTGGTCATATATCATATTGTATAATATGATTGTTGAGGATGAAAGAGATAAATATGTTTAACATTGAACTGCTTGTGATCAATTTGAGGCAAGTGGGTCTAGTACACCGCAATCATTCTCAATTGAGGTGCTATCTGCATTTGCAAATCATGTGCGTGCTAGATCCGAGTTACGTGATTCAAATGTACGTCACGAATTGCAAGCAGATCTAGTCAAATACATATGGGCAAAATTTGGAATGTTTCGTGGGTAAAAAGAATTTTAAGTTTGTGGTTTAAGTCTGCTGTACTAATTAAATTATGTGTGTTTTATTAGTTGTGTTGTGTGCTTATTAATGTATTGTATTCATTTTAAGTTTTTCGTAACTTTTTTTAAAAATAATTACGATCTATATTTCTCGTCTTTATATTGTTTGCATTTTTTTAATTAATATATATATATATATATAACAAAAATTATTGAAAAAATTATGTAACTCTTAATTATTTTAATTTAATTTCAATCGATAACTGTTATTAATTTATAATCATAAAAGAAATTAAAAGTATGAAATAAAAAATGGTGGGGTTGAGTGTTGAATTTTATTAAACAAACTATTGTAGAGTGTAAAAGTTGAATGTGTGTTAAATTATGAGGTGAAAAAGAGAGAAGATGATGTGGAGTGTTAAAAACTGAAAAATAGGATGTTGAATAAAAAAACCAATATGGATAGTCTAAGAAAATATAAATTTACAGGCTATTTTGGCTATTTTCAATATATTATAGATTATAACAAAATTAGCAAATCACCAATTAAAATAAAATATTTTTTTGAAATATTTCACAAAAATTGTAAATTATTCAAAAATATCTTCAAATTGAAAATATATTCTGATTTCAAATATATTCTGCTTTTAATATATTCTCTCTTTTAATATACTTTCAAATATGAATTTTAAAATATCTTCTAAAATCAAGTGTTATTGAATTAAAGATTTTAAAATATATAATCAAATCAATCGTTATTGGAAATATTTTAAGAATTTTGAAAGTTTCATGTGAGATTTTAGGAAATTTCTTAGTTAAAAATATAAAGATCAAAATCTCATGGGTTTATATGAGATTTGAAAGAAATTAATAACAAATTTCCTAATTCACCAAAATTCAACCAAATCACCTCAAAACTCATTAAAACTCAAATCACCCCAAATCCCTAGTTCAATACACTCCCAAAGGGATTTTGTGCATGAGCTTTTATGTCCAAAATTTCTATATGTTGAACTCAATTTGTTTTCGCCTACAAGATCGCAAAAATGGAACATGGACAATCTAATGTCTGATATTGCTCCAAGGGGAAGACACCTGCGACTTGAGTTGGTGATAATAGTGGCACGCTCCAGGTCGGATCTCCGACTAGAATGACAAAAATTGAACATGCCGAATCCAGTCTCCGCCCCTGCTCGAAGAAGAAAATGTATGTGAATCCTGATGGAGATAACAATGGCGAAGAAGATAAGAACGAGAAACAATTTCTGCCATATAGGCCTTTTGCAACTGATCGATACCCATCGAGGGGTCGGATCAATACATACTCAAAACCCGAGTATTTGCTTGACATCACAAATGCACTGGAAGAGACACAAAAGTTCAGTGAGATAAATAAGTCTTATTTTGGTTAGTTATTTGATCTCCCCATGCGCAAATGCTCATTATCGGGTAAACTAGTACACATCATTTCAATTGACTTTGCGCTTGGTTAAAGTTGTTTAAAAAGTACTAACGGTCGACGATCTACTCGATAAATTGTTGCAGTCCCACACAACAAGTCATGGCTTCCCTCTATCATTCCAATCCCAGACATTCCTCTCGATTCCCATCAAGGAGCAATACCTTCTTGTCTCAGAAGACGAGTCAACATTCACAGACAAGTCAATCCAAGTTGAAGACATTTCACAACACTAATATCATGGCAGCAGAGTTGTAATATCATGGCATTACACAAAATTGGAAGAATGAAAAAATTTCATACTTACAATGAAATTCTTGAAACCCGAGATTGACGATTGACAAAATTTGTAAAAAGAGTTCGAATGAGAGGATATAGAAGCCTAGGATGCTGAAAATAGAAGATGGACAAGATTTTGAATTCATCTATGGATAGAAACCGTTTTGAAAACTTTGAACGAGATCGAAGAAAATAAAAGAAGGGGCCGATTATGGAGTTGAGATATCGACAAGTATGCTTACCAGATTGTTTGAGCAAATTGAATCAGTGGAATTGGAGAGAATGAGAAACACTAGAGAGAAAAGAAGATGAACACTAGAGAGTAAGGGAGATATTATTTTCTCCAAAATGGTTTTTATGTTTTGGTCTTCTTATTTTAATGTTTCTAATTTTTTCAAAAAGTATATTTTATCTTTTGTAAAATTGTCTCGTTAATAATCAGATAAGTACAACCAGAAATACTACTTTATTGATGACATGATGTAATATGTGTGAAATATTAATGTTGTTAGACGAGTGTAAATAAAGAGACTGATTAGAGGTAAGAAAGATATACAACTGGAAGGAAATGATAGTTTTAGAGGGAGTGTGATTTGGGTCATCTGAAGCAATAATAATAGAAAATAACATATATCGTAATAATCTCTTAAAATAATTAGTAATAATATTGATAATAAAAACTCAGACTATTATGATATATGACCGTAAAAGATTAAATTTTGATTATTATTACTCTCTCTTTATAAATCACTGTCATTTTTTGTTGTTGTAAGTGCATCATTATTATTAGAGATAATTGATATAATTTTATTATAATGCTAATCAACTAGCTGCAGTACACGCGATTATGATGAACAACTTCTCCAAGTAATGATTACACGACGCAAATTCTTTTTGATAGACGGTTCTGCATATACGACATCTCCATGATGGATATGCTCGCTCTGCAACACTCGGATCTATCATGAATGGTTTTGCATGTATAACATCTTTATGATGAACCGACTTTCCTCGCAACACACGAAACCACGACGAACGATTCTATCTGTAACACTTTTGAACCTCTAAAAAACTTTGCATCCACTAAGAAACTGCGTTCTTCGAGAATCGAATCCCAAACCTGATAGAGAAGCCTTTAAACCCTTAACCAATAGATCAAGAGTGCTTTCATAAATAATTATCGATTTATGATTGATTTTTTGTTTTATATTAAATATCGTTTTAGAATTTCAATGCAAATATTTGATAAAATTTTCAGTTTTATCTATACTGTTTTAATATATTGATCAATAAAAATTTATAGAATATATTAATTAGGGGTAAAACAGAAAATTAACTTGTTTTCTTAATATGTATGAAAAACCTAGAACGACCCTTATTTATAAACGGAGAGAGTATAATTTATACATAAAATTAATTTTGGATTCATTCAAAATCGTTCAAGTAAAAAACAATTGTGAGAATTTATCAAAGTTGAAATCCATACTTCAGACTTTAATCTAATAATATTGTACTAATTCAGACTTTTTCAATAAGACATTGCAATCTTAATTCAGTTCTTTACACCCTTTATCACAAAAAAAAAATGCAACCAATAACTCATAATTTCAAAATTTTTAATAAAATAAACCTTGATTAAAAAAACTATCTTGGCATTAAAATTTTAAAATTAGATAACTCAGACTCCCCAAAAAAAAACCATTAAAAACAAAGCTTTAAATAACTAATTAAATTCGTTTGACCAAAAAAAAAAACTAATCTATGCTATTAAAAGGGAAGCACACTTCAAAAGAAACATTTATGTTCTAAAATATTTACATATAATGCCATTGAATCTAAGAAGAAAAAAATAAATTTATTAATGGCAAAAATGTCTTTGTATCTTAATTTATATCCATGTATCAAAACACAATTAAATTTTTTTGAAATATTAATTAATAAATAAAAAATTTCATATAATCAGAAAAATCTCTAACAAAATCTTTTATAAGAATATTTATGTGTAAATTAAAGATTTTGTTAACTTGTAATAATAAATTGAATACTATAATAATGTTTAATATTAATACGTTTATAAGGAAAAATATTATTTAAAATATAACAAATCTATACATATATTAATATGACGTTTCTTTATGAGAAGATAATATAGTTACAAGTATTAATATATAAAATTTAGTAATAACAATTATTACTATTAAAATAACATTGTAAATATTGTTTTTAGTTAAAATATCAGAAATCATGATAAAATAACAGTTATTATTTTTGAGATAAAAGTTTTTGGAAATTTAAATCAAATGAAAAATAAACTATATAAGAAATATTAGTGTACATAAAAACGTTAAAATATATATTTAAATTTAAATAGAATAAATCATTTCAATATTAATTTTAAAAAATATTGCTTTTAGCGTCAAAATATTTACTTATTATCTTATTACAAATTCCAAAAATAACTAATGTAAAATTCGAAATTATGGAGCAATCTTCTCAAACTTAATTCAAAATTTTTATAATTAATAAATACGCTAATTACATATTTGACTAATCTTTGTAAAAATATTTTTAACATGTAAAAAAAAAAATATTTTATAATAAAAATCATAATAATTTTTAATCTTACAAAATATATTAATTCAAATTGAGTTAATTTAAATTATTTTGAGAAAAAATTGAGTTGAATTTATTTTCAAAATTCATTAAGATCATGATTTAAAACTAAATAATGATTCATAAACTAACAAAATCCATATTCTATATTCTATTAATATGTTTTGTTAAAACATAAATGCCCAATGAAAAATTATATTAAATATATTTTTATATGTAGATAATTGTATTTTTCTAAATTATACGAGTTTTTAAGTCATTCATTTGCTAACTATATATACTTTCAAAAACAGTATTTAAATTTTGATTAATCTAATATTGATATTCAAGGAAATCAATATGTTATCTTAAAAGTCATTCTATTTTTGGTATTGTAACAAAAAATAATGGTTATGAGACGTAAACGGATAATTCAGATAACAAAAAACATTATTCGAACGATGTTCAATATAAACGGAATAAGAATTTTGGATAACGGTATGGGATTAAAAAATTTGTGTAGGTAAATATAATTACCAAATTATCACTAACTTTGGTAAGAGTTGACTAAGAGACGGGTAAAAATCTACACATATGTGCGGTTTGATGCATGTCAAAAATTCATATAACCCGCTGCAAGGCGGATCCTGGGTTGCAAGTTTGATCCGCTTGACATGGCTAACCTTGTCAATTTGATTCATAACCCGCTGCGGAGCGGATGCAGATCAATTTTTTTCTTCAAATCGTGAATCGCGAAATGCGGATCGAAACATTTTTTGGCGGGGCGGATGCGGATCATCATATTTTGTAAAACGGGTTTGAGGGTACCCGCATTTAAAATAATAATAATATTAATTACTATTATTTTATAAAATTTAGTAGTTAAATTTTTAAAATATTATGTATATATATCTATTTATTTATTCAAAAATTTTGGTTTTTTTTTGAAATTGGGAATTTATGTTTTTTTAATACTGAAATTTTATTAATAACTATTAATTTTACTAAAATTATAAAAAAATAAAATTTTATTATTATTTAAATATTTACAGATTTAAGCGGGGCGGATGCGGATTAATTATTTTTATTTGGTGGGTCACGGGTTGCGGTTTTGATGTAAGTCAAAAATTCATATAACCCGCCACGGGACGGTTTGCAGGTTGTGGGTTTGATTGGCTTGACAAGGCTATGAACAAGTAAGGGACAAAACGGAATGGAATACAACAAAATATAAATTATGTTCATCCATAAAAATAAATCTAAATTCAATCGAAAATATAAATTGTCATAAATGTTTTTTAAAAAAACAAGCGGACTTGGTTAACTTAATTTTAATCGTTCTTGGCAAATTTTTATCCGAATTGATAATTTATGAGTTTAGTATAAATATTACCGATCACTAATCCGGTTCACAGTTAATTCCGATACAACCTTTCCGAATGTCAAAATACTGATAAAATCATTATTATTTTTAATATTTACATATTAGATTAAAACTAAACCAAATACATAATTGGTATGAATTGGATTATATATGCTATATTTGATAAAATATTTATAAACATAACCCCTACGTACGAATCTAGTTAAATTCAATAAAAAACCACCTTCGCTAATAAAATTAAATTCTATTAATAACTTGTTTGCCTAAATCCAACAATTATTATTCTTCGATTAAACGTTTAAAACCAGTTTACTTAACTTTAATTCTTCGATTAAAGCTGAGCCTTCCCGTCACAGTTGTTTAATATATGAGGTTTCTCTATTTCCCTAATTCGTAATTAGGTTCTAGATCCAAGAGCCCAAAAATGGAGTCACCACATTCGAATTTGCTCCCTGAAGTTGATTCCTTACCCGATGGATTCGTCGATGGCGCAACAGAGGCTGAGGAAGAACAAAATTGTAACACAACAACAATCAATGAAACTATTCCAATCGAGAAAGCTGAAAAGCCCAGAACTTTCCCAGTTCCGTTGTGTGAAACAGATGGTAATGAAGATGATGACGTAGAAGATGACCTAATTCAAGATTCGAGTAAGCTTAGCTTAGAGCAGAACGAAGTCTCTCCTCCTGTTTCCCAAACATGTGAGAAAATTTGAACAGATTTTTCTTTATGTGAATTTACTTCTATTGTAAACCCTAATGTTGGTTTTTTTTTTGCTTTTTTTTTGAGTTAGTATCAGAAGGGTCAACTCAAAATCCAATCTTGTCTAAGGAAATGGATTCAACTCAGAGTATTGATTCACTCAAACCCAAAAAACAAGTTAGTATTTTTATGAGGCTTTTCGTTTCTAGCTTAAAATTGATGAACTAATACAATCTTTGTGATATTAAATTGAAAATGTTGATAGGAATTTTCATTTTGATTTATGTTGTGAGATGATAAGTAGGACTTGGATAAAAAAATGCTTTCTTTATTCATTATTGATTTGGGAAGAATATATCTACACTGTTGAAGTTGATGTATCTGATTTGTGCTGATATTGAAAACAGGAGGTGGTTGAGGCTAAGCGTAAGGGATCAAAGAACATGTTCAAATCAGAAAAAGAGTTTCTTGAATTCATGCTCAAGTATCAGCAAGTCCTTTCTGAAAGAGATTCTGGTAATAGGAAAATCACTAAAACCAGTTTTGTGTTACCTTCATTGTTCTATGCTTGGTAGTCTAGTCTCTACTCATCATCATTGTTTTTTCTCCATTCTTACTGTAGCTATTACTGTCCGTGACAAGCTTGAGTCACTTTGTAGAGAGTTACAACGTCAAAACAAAATGTTGATGGTATGTTGTTTTGTTCTTCTTGCTTACTCTACTTGGTTTGCCATATCTACTGCCTTCTTTTGAGGAACTAACCTTTTTTCGTGTAAACTGGATGTTTGTAACTTTGTATAACAGGAAGAATGCAAGCGAGTGTCAAATGAGGGGCAGACTTTAAGATCAGATCTATCGACAAAGTTCCAGGAAGCAATAAAGGTAGTTGAACACATTTTTTCGATGAGTCATTTTGCCATTGTTACTGCCAGTTCTAAAGAAAAAAAGTACTGTGTAATATCCTTGTTTTTTCTTTCTTAGTAGGCAAATCCTAATACGCCTTGTTCTTGATCCTTTTCCATTCCCTTAGTATCTCCTTTAATCTTCCATTCTATATGCTTTGGAGAGTCTCGGAAATCCCTCTTTTCTTCGTTGATAATGTGAAACTCTGCAGTAGTATTGGCACATGTTAGTATCAAAATCTTACAGACCTAGTTAATCCTTAGAAAATATCAGAGCTCCCTTTATAAATAAAGGATCCGTAGTATTTTCGTATAGATGGAGGATACTCTGAAATAGGCTCTGATAGAAAGTTAGCTGATGAATTTTACTTGTGGGCTTTTGCAACGTCAGGAGCTTACAAAGATGAAATCAGAATATATATTCAATTTTCTTTTCATTTTTTTGTTACACTCTTGACCTTACTAATCCGCTTTGGTTATAGGATGTGAGCATTAAGCTGGACGAGCAAAAGGATGAAAGCCTCACACAACTAAAAGAAAATGAGATGTAAGCCGAAAGAACTCAACTATAACATTTTCAATCGTAGAGTAGGAAAATTTAAGTAGATGTATTATTATATACGTACAGCCTTGTTGCAGATTATGTTAAAATCAGTTTTGAATATGCTCACTCGCATTCTGCAAACTCTATTCTTACATTGGCATTACTTTAAAATCAGATTTACTTGTATCAGCTCGGTAACATGTTTTAGAGGTTCTTTCTGGTTTCAGTAGATTTGTTTCTTAAATCTCCAGGTTGAGGACAAAGTTGAAGCACCTGGCTGATCAATATATGCTTTCAGAACAACAACATGAGCAAAGAGTATAATTACATTTTCGGTTTTTCAACTATATCTGAGGCATCATCTAGCCAAAACTTTTGGCGTAACTGTGATGTATAACTTGACAACATTTCATTTTTGAATGAACAGTTGAAGCAGAAATCACTCGAGCTACAGATTTCTGCTTTAAAAATCAAACAGCACGAAGAGAAACTCATCCATGAACAAGCTCAGATGAAAGTTTACGCAGATCAAGTTTCCCAACTTTTATCAACTGAGAAAAATTTGCGGTTGCAGCTAACATCTGATGGAGAGAAATTCCAGCAATTCCAGGTCCGCTCTCTTCTCCTTTTTATTGTCTTCTCGATTCAATATGATCACTGACAATAAAATTGCTTGATTTGGGTTGCAATACTCCTTAAAGATCTGTTTTTGGTGAAATTATTTGAAAAGAACGTAAAAATGAAAGACTGATGGTTATGCAGGACGCGCTGGTGAAGAGCAATGAGGTGTTTGAAACATTCAAACAAGAAATCGATAAGGTAACAACAACATTTTCATATATTCATTGTTCTTTGATATGCCATTTCTGTGATCTTATTAACTTGATCATGTCTCTATTGGTGTTTTTGAGTATAGATGTCAAAAGCAATCAAAGAACTCAGGAAAGAAAACACATTCTTGAAAAGCAAAACCGAGAAATCGGATATTACTCTGATAGAACTCGTTGAAGAGGTAAAAACGAAACTGTATGTTTTCACGGGTTATGAAGCAGTAAATTCACTATTTTGGGTTGACATTGAAACAGCGTGAAAGATTGAAGAAACAGTTGGAGAAGACAAAGAAACAAAAAGATAAGCTTGAATCGCTTTGCAGATCACTTCAAGCTGAAAGAAAGCAAAAGGAAACTAACAGTGTTGATTCTGCAGCTCAACCATGAAGCAAAGAGAGATTATGGATTTAGTTTTTGCGTGTTTTTGTTTTTGTTTTTTCCCAGTGTTTTGAACTAAATAATACTTCAGATTTAAAAACTACAATTAGACCACAAAGCCATTTTAAAATGTAGTCAAATCACATCAAAATATGCCCATTGTGAGCCAAGTCTATTTTATTTTACAACAGAAAAATGTAACTTGATAACTATTAATTAATTAAAAACATACTCCAACATATTTTTGATAAATCTCTATTTTTACCTTTAATATCAACAAAAAATTTATACTCTTGTTTCATTTTATTAGATGTTTTAAACTTTTTTTTTGTTTTATTTTATCAGATGTTTTGTAAGTTTTTATAGAAAACAAAAAAATATTTAATATTTTGTGATAATTAGATTATGCAGCATTTTCTATGATTGGTTGAATCGATTTCAAAATAAAACATTAAATAATATTTTTATAAAAAAATATAAATTATTAATATGCGTGTTTTAAAATAAAAAATTTATTAAAATAAAATAGAGGGAGTATAAAACATAAATTTAATTAACATTTTTTAGTATGTGTGAAAAAATCTTAAACAATTCTAATAATAGAATATGCTTAGTGTTCTGGAAACATGAAAAAGAGAACAAGAAAAAAAATTGAAGAAGCAAAATCATAAAAAAATGGGTGTCGATGGCAACATCATAAATAAATAGAGGTTGATTTCAAGTGCTATTCTTTAAAATAAACATGATTTTGAAGTTTGTTACTCACTCTATGACAAATCATTTTGTTTTATGTATAGATAGTAATATCGCATTATTTTGATTAAAGATTACGATATTGTGCCACAGTATCATTTTGCAAATAAATCTCCCAAATACACTATCTACCTAATTAATCCGTATAAATATTCACCCCCTTTAATAAAAACTTCAACAAATGGGAATAATGTAGTTAGAGAAAGAAAAAGAGAAACGGGAAAGAGAAAAAGAATAATACGAAATGTCAACCATTGATGATGACCAAGAGTGGTAAATCGAACGGTCCATATAAATTTGATGATGAAGACCTACTCTTCTTATTCTAATTGAAATCATTTTGAGCTCTTGTTAAAAAAAAAAAAACAGTGCCCTTTCGCTCAGGCTTTGAGTCGTCTCTTCTCTTCTCTTAAATCCGCCGTCTCTGTACCTTTTCGCCGGCGCGGTAGATCATTACAACCTCAGGTAATCATTTGTATCTCCGATATCGATCTACTCTGCTTCCTTCATCCTTCGCTTTCTCCGTTTTGTTCTCCGAATTATGATTCATCTATTAGTTTTTTTTTTTTTTTTTTTTTTTTTTTTTTTTTTTTTACAATTTCCATCGATTGTTAGATCTACGGAGCTTTTGATCTCTTCGTATTTGATTTTTTGTCAGTTAGGGAGAATGTTGGGAATCTTGAGGCAAAGAGCCGTCGATGGAGGCTTGTCTGCTTCGGTATGAGGATTTTACTTCTTCGTTTTTATCTGTTTCAGGGCGAATTCGATTTGAGATTTTTTTTGGAGTCTTTAGGATCGAATTTTCTGTTTGTGCTTTCGCAATTTTCTGATTTTCGGAAATGGATTTTGATCAGTTTCTTAGAAGCATGCGATCGGCGTTAGTTTCTGCTAGGAGCTATGCAGCTGGTGCCAAAGAGGTATATGTCTTTTATCGAATTTACGGATGCTTTATGTTTCGTTTTGTGAAGGTTTTGGTTATGTTTTCAACTGTGTTTATGAGCTAGGGAAGATAATTTTGGTCAATTTAGGATTGTAAGAGTTGCTAATTTCAGCTAAACTACTTGAGGATCTCTTATATATTTTTCATTTTGATGATGTCTTCATCGACTATGTTACTTATCGTTTTTATGTTCACCGAAAATTTCGAGTTTAGTGAACTATATTGGTGGTCTTTTGGCTTCGTAAACTGTGAGCATCCAAGAAACGCAAGGATTGATAATCATTGAAAAAATGTTAAGATTCTGTCATTGAAAATGGTGGATTTTAGAGGACTCGCATAAGTAATGTAGTAACATTTTAGAATCCCAACAACTGTAGCTTAAGTTAGAATTTAATTTACATTTTGAGAGCTCATTTGAAACATATCTTTCCTTGTATATGGAATTTCCCTAAATATTTTAATATTGCTTACGTTTTTGTATGCAAATCCTTGTTTAGATGACAGTCAGAGATGCTCTAAATTCTGCAATTGATGAGGAAATGTCTGCAGATCCTAAAGTGTTTGTCATGGGTGAAGAGGTTAGTTACAGATGACATGTTTGATTTATTCGTCTGGCATTTCTAATCAGATATCTATATTTTAACTTTCATCTTCTTTTTGTAGGTTGGCCAATATCAAGGTGCCTACAAGGTTAGAATTATTTGACCTGATGGAAATAGATTATTTTCCTGTTAAATTTTCTCTTGTTTTAACCCTGGTCTGATGCTAGAGGTCTGTCATGTACTCATAGATTACTAAAGGCCTTTTGGAGAAATATGGTCCTGAGAGAGTTTACGATACCCCTATTACCGAGGTTTGGAATTCTTATACTATTTTCTTGTATTGCAGTTGCAATCCTTAGTCCATGTTTCAGATTGAGAATATTTCTAATAGTTCTCTTTTAATTACGTTTTAGGCTGGATTTACTGGAATTGGAGTTGGTGCTGCCTACGCTGGCTTGAAGCCTGTTGTAGAATTTATGACGTTTAACTTCTCTATGCAGGTTTGTGTTGGTTTGTCCTATTTTTTAATACTACATTTTGCCCCTTGTTTTGACTTGATTATGTGTCATTGTTGTGTTATGGGAATCATGCACTGTGGTATCATTGAGTTTATTTTTCTTTCGGCATCTTATTATCATTGACATTAAAGTGCAGAGAGTTTCAATTTTTATATCCCTATGTGTATCCTTATATCCATTGGTTTTCTTTCAGGCAATTGACCATATCATCAATTCAGCTGCAAAGTCAAATTACATGTCTGCTGGACAGATAAATGTACCCATCGTCTTTAGAGGACCCAATGGTGCTGCTGCCGGTGTTGGGGCTCAGCATTCTCAGGTAAACGCAAACACAAATTCTGTACAACATACCTTTCAAACATTACCTTCAACTTCTATGAAACTGATAATGATATTCAAATAGGATCAAGGAACTGTCTTTGGCTTTAAAATTGATCAAATTTCTCCTAAATTAACGAGGTATTCAGCTGATTGATTTAGATCATAGTTCTTAGCAAAGTGGCATGCAACTGTTTTTTCCTAAGCGTGATAACACATACTATATGATTTAGGATTTATTACTGCCCGTCTAGTGGTACTTTCACTATATGACTAATAGAAGGGTCTAGGAATTATCTGTGTTGACGACTGCTTGTGACCTTGTATCTGTATCTCTGGATGTTAACTGGGGATATTCTATTCTACTTTTTGCAGTGCTATGCAGCATGGTATGCCTCAGTTCCTGGTTTGAAAGTCCTCGCTCCGTATTCAGCTGAAGATGCTCGTGGTCTTCTTAAAGCTGCCATTAGAGACCCTGACCCTGTTGTCTTCCTTGAAAACGAGTTACTGTAAGTAGTATACCTAATTGGAATTCTGAGCATGTAATTAGATCCTACAGTCACATATCAACACCCCTTTAAATTAATTCTATCCCACAGATATGGTGAATCGTTCCCTATCTCAGAAGAAGCACTTGATTCAAGTTTCTGTCTTCCCATAGGCAAAGCCAAGGTACTGTCACTCGTCTATATTTATCGCCTTCTTTTATTTTTCTTATATCTAGCAATTGTATGTTTTAATGTTGTTGTCTTGGCCTGTATAACAGATTGAACGAGAAGGAAAGGATGTGACGATAACAACATTCTCAAAGATGGTCGGTTTTGCCCTCAAGGTTTGCCATTTCCCTACTTTCATGAGCCACCTTTTCGACGATTTTTGTCTTCGATTACAAATCGGTGCATCTCTTTGTTCTGTCTCTGAATGGTTTAATTTACCTGATTCTAGGCAGCTGAGAAGCTCGCAGAAGAGGGAATAAGCGCTGAGGTATAAAGATTTCAGATTTGTGTCTTGTGACTCTACTTAAAACTGATATGTGAACTCTGAACTTTTTTTGGTTTTTCTAAAATGCTTAGGTAATAAATCTTCGGTCAATCCGTCCGCTAGACAGAGCAACCATCAATGCTTCAGTGAGGAAAACAAGTAGATTGGTAACAGTTGAAGAAGGTTTCCCTCAACATGGAGTCTGCGCAGAAATCTGGTTAGCCTCATTTTCCTTAATAGGTATCTTAATGTCAGTTATATGTATTGCATAATATGTTTTAAAGCACGGTTTATTATTTTTGGTTATGGAACAGTGCGTCAGTCGTAGAGGAGAGCTTCTCATACTTGGATGCACCAGTCGAGAGGATCGCAGGAGCTGATGTTCCAATGCCTTACGCAGCTAACTTAGAGAGATTGGCCCTTCCTCAGGTTTGTTTAAATCCCTTAATTGCATAAAAACTTAATCAAATAGAATGAATTTGAGATTTAAATGATGTTGCAGGTAGAGGATATCGTTCGAGCAGCAAAGAGAGCTTGTTACAGATCCAAATAAAATCATCATCATCAACACATTTCTTCTTTGATCTTTTAATGCGGAAAGGAAAATAAGAAAAGAAAAAGGAGAAAAATGATATCTCTTTTGCTATTAAAAAAAACCACCATTCCTCGTGATTTTATTTTTATCTTCTTTTTGGCTAATATTCTTCACTGCGGTTTCGTTTTTTCTTTGTCTTTCCCAATTTGAAAAATTATAATCTTTTGGGGTTAATTGATAAATTGATCGAGAACGCTAGTAATAATAGTTCACAGCACCTGTTTCTTTTTTTTCTCTTTCTATCAAATAATGAATGAGGTGTTTTTTTTTTTAAAATTCTGGGTTTGTTGTTTAAAGAGTGTAGAATGGAAATAAAATCGAATGAAGTTCACTATACAATTAATACTCGATAAATTAATATCTTGATAAATCAATAATTTTTTCTAGTTTTAAATTGATAATTTAATCTAAATATTATCTTTATAAATTAATAAATACAATAAATTAATAAAATATTAAAAAGTATTTTGGTTTCAATGTTATTAATTTATAGAGGTTTTACTATCTTATACTTTAAAGTAATCTTCATATCTCTTTATTAGAGTTTGTGGAGTTTTAAGTATTAGATGAATATCTTTGTAAATTTAATTTAAAAATTTTAGCGAACCAAGCTAAACTGGGTATTAAGTTATATGTTTAAAGGGTTTAAATATTAATAAAATAGAGATAATGTCACCAATTCTCACCTAGTTAATATGGTAGTGACTCAGCATAATAAATGAACTGCATCAGGGTTTGAGTCTTTAATTGGTACCCAATCTTAACCGGGATATATATGATTGCCATGGTGCATAATCGGTCTACTATAAAAGCCATGCCTTTGTAGTAGCGATTTGAGGTAATATAAATTATCTTTTTTTTTAGTTCTTAAATATTATTTTGAAACCCATACAAATTATTAAAATTCAGCCTATAATTATTAGTGGTAGCAATTTGATGTAAATTACCTCTTTTATTTTATTTGTAATTAATAAAATTTTGAAACATGTGAAAAAGTATCCTAATTGAACCTAATGAGATTTGTTTGATAGTTATGTAAGGACAAAATATAGATGATTTTTATAAAGAAATCTTTGGATCTGATTATTCTTTCTCAATTTTGACAACAAAGTTGTATTTGCTTTAGAATTTTAGTATTTAATAATTTTTTCCATTTTGATTCAATTCAATTTCCATTTATGTGAAGCTATATATAATTTGTTTGTTTATTCTGTGGTTTCTCTTCAGACAAAAAAATGCATCGCCTCGGATATTGATGGCGTTGCCCAAAGGACCAGAATTTCATGTTTCCGTAAATTAAGGGCAATGAATAACTTCATCATGTGATTTGTTTCATCAACATCCTTTGTATATCATCAACATCCCCCAACAAAAAACATAGGTTGCAAAATATATTTTCTGTTAAAACACATATGTAATATGTGATTTAACACACTTTGACACATATCATTTGATCATCCTCATCACAATTACACTTGTCAATTTATTTAGCATCGTCATCATCTACTTGTCACTTTTTCTTTAATCTCCCCTTAATAGGTATGATTGTATGTGACCAAACATAGCCACAAGAGTAATAATAAGAAGAAAAAGTGATAATAATGCATTCTTCCGCTATCACCTTCCCCACCCCCACGTCACTTTATCAAATTTATATTTTCTTTATTCACAAAATCATATATATATATATATATTATATATTTCACTTTATAACACGTTATCAGCATGAATACACTCTTCAACCATTCAAATCTTTCGAAGTTCAATCAAACAGCTCTCCGTTCAAATTAATCTGCTATCCGTTCAAACTTTAAAGGTAATATTTAAATTTATATATAGAGTGAAATCCTTAACAAAACGGTAGGTTATGCCTCCTCCACAATCACATGGATGGCTCTGCCTCCTAAAAGAATTGTGTTTAATTTATGCTTTTATTGTGACTCATGATATTTATATGTTTTCGTAATATATTCTTACATTTATTTGTTTTCAAGAAGAAAAATTTCAAAATTTTTCATCAAACTTATATTTAACGCTGTTTTGTTATTTACATAGATATCATGTAAAATTTGGCAAAGCTTAATATCGGTGCTCTTGATGTCTGTGGAAAAAATTACTTGACATGGGCATTCGATGCAAAAATGTATCTAAAATCAAAAGATTTGCTTAATACCATCGATCCGTCAGAAATAACGTCAGAACTTCCATGATGGTTTAAAAGAAGAATATATCACTAGAGAAAATTCTGCAGATCTTTGGCAATGTCTCAAAGATAGATTTGATCACCCGAAATATGTGATCTGACCAAAAGCCAAACATGAATGACTAAATCTGCGATTTCAGGATTATGAAAGTGGAAGTGAATATAATTCCGCCATGTTCGAAATCACTTCAAAGATGATACTATGTGGAGAGAATGTTTATGACTATGATATGATCGAAAAAATATTCCAAACATTTCATCCCACAAATGTTATCCTACAACAACAATATTGAGCAAGAAAGTATACTTGATATTTTGACTCGATGCAAGTCCTTCAAGTTGCTGAACAAAATAATGAGCTCGTGATGATGAACCATCAAACTCGTCCAATTGGATCAGCTCCACTTCTAGAAGTGAATGTTGCTTCATCCAGTTTAATCATTGGCAAGAACAAGGACGAAGACATGTACGCGGTCGTGGACGAGGAAGAGGAAGAAGTTTCAATGCTCGAAAACCCAACAAAATCCTCAAGTGAATGATGTTGGTCATGCTGTAAAAAAGCTAAATGATAATGTATATTATAGATGCGGCATGAAAGAACATTGGTATCAAACATGTCGTATACCAAAACATCTGGCCGATCTATACCAACCATCACAAAGGATAAAAGAAAATGATGTTGAAACCAATCTCATCTTTGATGAGCCTGAACCTTTATTTCATGGCATAGATGATGAACCTCATCTTGATATTGCAGATTTCCTTGTTGATAATAACAACGGGAAATAAGAAGATTGAAAGTGACATGATTTTGTTATGTTTGTATAATATATCTTTATGTTTTAAAAGCTTTTGAATAATGGTTTTCGATGTAAAATATTGTAACTTCTGCTTTCATAAGTTTATTATAAATTAGTTTTATTATTATCTAAATTTTATAAGTTTATGCTTTTTCTTTATTAATGCATACTTTATAAATATTTTATCTCAAAAATGTTAAAATTTGAGATTGAGGACAGAGAACTTTTTCTAACGGACAGTGTTACAACTCATACAATACTTAAAGATGAAAATTTTTTCTCCTCACTCAAAATATAACACTCCGCTGTAAGCGTGAGTACTATTTCTGGAAATGCAAAGATTATTATAGGCTCTGGAAAAGCAAGATTCCTAATGTCAAGGAGAACGAAATTTGAAATAAGTGTGCATTATATTCCCCTAAGTCTCATAGAAATTTGATAAGTTTCAGAGATATCCACATAAATTGATATCATATAGAGACTATGCATAAGAATGATATTGAATATCTTTGCATCACAAAAGAGAGGAAACATATATTGGAAAAACTAACAATGTTATCCTTTGTATTATATATGCCACAAAGTTTACTGATACATTTAAAGTTTGGTATGAAAGACTTGGACATCCTTGTTCAATCATGATGCAAAAAATTGTGCAAAATTCTAATGGCCATCAATTAAAAAACCAAAAGATTTTTAAAGCTCATGAGTTTCCATGTAATGCATGTTTTCAAAAACCTCATAATTCAGCCATCTCCAGCCAAAATTGGAAATGAATTTCCAGTATTCTTAGAGAGAATATATAGTGATATATGTGGACAAATCCACCCTTCATGCGGGTCATTTCAATACATCATGGTATTAATTAATGTATCTAATAGATGATCACACGTGTCTTTATTGACAATACGAAATACAGTTTTCACAAAATTCACTGTCCAAATAATTAGGTTAAAGGCATAATTCCCAGATTATGACATAAAGAAAGCCAGACTTGATAATGCTGGTGAATTCACTTTACAAGTTTTTAATGACTATTGTATGTCAATAGGAATCGATGTTGAGCATCTAGTTTCTCATGTTCATACACAAAATGGCATGGCTGAATCTTTGATTAAACGGTTGCAACTTATTGCTAGACCATTAAATATTGAGAAACAAACTTTTAATTTATATATGGGATCATGCAATTCTGCATGTTGCAGCATTGGTCCAGATAAGACCAAGTGCACAAAATACATATTCTCCTTTACAGTTAACATCTGGTTAAGATCCAAATGTATCCCATCTCTGTATCTTTGGATGTGCGGTTTGTGTTCCTATAGCCCCACCACAAAGAACAAAAGTGGAGCCACAAAGGAGATTGTGTATATACGTCGGTTATGCATCACTGAGTATAATTCGATATCTTGAAAAAAAACTGGTGATATGTTTATAGCACGTTTTGCCGATTGTCATTTTAATAAAAATGAATTCCAGCGTTAGGAGGAGGAATTAAATAATACCAAAAGATATTACATGGTTTACACCATCCTTGGTATATCTTGATTTTCCTAAGAAAGAACACGACATGGAAGTACAAAAGATTGTACATTTATAAAATATGGCAAATCAACTACGAAATGCGTTCACGGATACAAAAATTGTGAAAAGTCATATATCCTTGCTGCAAATGCTCCATCAAGAGTTAAAATTCTAATAGAGGAATCCGCTGTGAGAAAGCAAATGAACTTAAAGTTCAACTAAAACGAGGGAGGCCAATGTGCTCTAAAGATAAAAATCCCCGAAAGAAAACAAAATTAGGAGAAGAAAATGAAAAAGGTTCAAGAAGAACCAAATAAAAAAGAAATTTCTCAGGGTGAAGATAATACATAAAAATATGAGATTTCTATTAACTATGTCGTAGATAAAAAATTATAGGCTAGAGATGAAATTGATGATGGTAATGGAATATTCTCTTTTTCTATATCCAAAAAGATAGATAATGAAAATGATGATCTAGATCCAAGGTCCGAATCAGAATGTCATAAAAGACATGATTGGGAAAAATGGAAAAATACCATGCAAATAGAATTATTCTCCTGTAATAAAAGAAATGTCTTTGGACATATTGTCCCTGCATCAGATGATGTATAATCTGTTGGATGCAAGTGGGTTTTCGTGCGAAAAAGAAATAAAATCATAAGATATAAAGCACGACTTGCTGCACAAGATTTGTTTCAGAGACCTGGAGTTGATTATGAAGAAATATATTCTCTAGTGATGGATGCAATTACATCCAAGTACTTAATGAGCCTAACAGCATCTAGAAATCTAGATATGTACCTTATGGATGTAGTGACATCATATTTATATGGATCATTAGATAATGATATATACATGAAAATCTCTAAAGGGTCTAAGATCCCTGAGATACTAGACTCAAAGTCTAGAGATATATGTGCGGTAAAATTACAACGATTACTTTATGGATTAAAATAATCCATACGCATGTGGTATAATCGTTTAAGTGAATACTTATTGAAGAAATAGTATGTAAATAATGAAATATGCCCTTGCATCTTTATCAAGAAATCTCCATCAGGATTTGTGATCATTGCTGTATATGTTGGTGACCTAAATATAATTGGAAATCAAAAGGATATTGATTATGCAAGAACTCATATGAAATAAGAGTTTGAAATGAAAAATCTTGGAAAGACAAAATTTTGTATCGGACTCCAGATAGAGCATTTCCAAGATGAAATATTTGTGCATCAATCAAATTATACTAAAAGGACTATAAAACGCTTTTAAATAGTTAGAGGTACTCCATTGAGTACTCCAATGATCAATAGATCTCTGAATATTGAGAAAGATCCATTCAGACCTTGTGAAAATGACAAGAAAATACTTGGTTCCGAAGTATCTTATATGAGTGCTATCGATGGATTCATGTATCTTGCAAATTGTACAAGACCAGATATAACATTTGCTACTAATTTTCTTGCAAGATACAATTCATCTCCTATACGGAGACATTGGAATGATATCAAACATAAATTATGTTATCTTCAAGGTACAATTAACTTAGGATTATTTTACTCTAGAAAATCCAAGTTTGGTCTAGCTGGTTTTACAGATGCAGATTATTTATCAGATCCATATAAAGTTAGACCCAAAACAGATACATTTTTTACAATTGGAGGAACTGCAATCTCGTGGTGTTCACAAAAACAGACGTTAGTCGCCACTTTCTCAAACCATGCAGAAATCATTGCGCTTCATGAAGCATGCAGAGAATGTGTCTGGCTCAGTTCTCTGATTCATCATATACAAGAAACAAGTGGAGTAACTACAAATAAAGAGCCGACAAGACTTTATGAAGATAATGCTGCATGTGTCTTCCAAATCAAAGAAGATGTTATCAAGAACGACAGAACAGAGCATATTCTCCCAATATTTTTTTTCTTGCGCTCAAGAACTTGAGAAGAATCAAGAAGTTGATATTCAGTACATCCGCTCAAGTGACAACACAACAAATCTCTTTACAAAGACGTTTCCTATTTCAACTTTCAGAAAGCATATTCATAGCATCAAAATGAGTCGTCTACGAGATCTATAGAAAAAAAGATTGTAAATATCTTTTCCAGAGGAGATTGTGTTCACTGCACTCTTTTTTTTTTATCATGATTTTTATCTGAGTGGATTTTTCCATGATAAGAGTTTTAATGAGGCAGTATCCAATATGTTACTAGTGATGGATAATCAAGAGGAAGTGTTAAAATGTTCAATATGTGATTCTCCACACTTTGACAAATATCATTAGGCCTGGGCATGGGTACCCATTACCCGCCCTGTACCTGTGACCCGCCCCATACCCGTGATCCGCTCCATACTTGGCCCCTTTTTTACGGGTACTTGTTAATCACAAGTCGGGTAACAAGCCTCTTTTTATAAATACTTGCAAGTAAAGGTCAAGTACCAAACCGTTAAAATTTTTTTAATACTTGGCCTGTTATTACGTGATACTTAGCTCGTTGTACTTGTACCCGTTACCCGCTCTTAAAATTACTTGTTACCCCTTTTTTCAGATCTATAAACATTAGACAACATATATGCTATGGATGTCCAGCTCATCTTTCTATTAAAAAAACACAAAAGCCATTCACGTCTAACTCCTTTGAAAGCAAAACATTTAATTAAAAAAATAAAAGAAGAGAGAAAAAATAAAAGTCTGTCTCTTTCTTTCTTCTTTTTCTTCTCCCCCAGATTCTCTGTCTTCTTCTCCGATCAATTTTTGCTTTCTCTCACTTTCCTTGGTTTTCTCGGCGGCTTCTTCTTTTAATTCCCAACTCGTTTTCTCCATTTTCTTTGAATAAATCTTCAGACGCCATGTCAGTACGTTTTAATCGCTTCTCCTTTCAGATTTTTTGTTTGTTTTGAGAATACTTTCGAAATTCGATTTGATGGTTTTCAGAATTTTATTTTTATTTGATAAGTTTGATGCTTTGTTTCATTTTAATCGGAATTGAGGAATAAATATAGTTAGATTTGATATTTTTTTATTTTTGCTGATGAGCTATTTGTCTTGTTGATGATAATTTTTCTAGATCTCGGGTTTTTAAGCTTAGATTTTGATTTTTTAAAACCCAGAAGAGTTTTTAGCGATTGATAATTATTTTAGCTTAGATTTTGATTTGGGATTTGACATGATGAAATACATAGAAATTAGAAGTTGTATGTCTTGTGTTATTATCTTTTTCCTCAGATTGTTGTTGATTCATTGATAGTGAAAGAGGCATGAAACAATTTTTTTGTATGTGTTATGTATATTGACAAGCAAAAGTTCTTTTTGCGTTGTGGATTTGTTTGCTTATTTAGAGACAAGATTTAAAATCACGATTTTTCAATTTTGGTACTTGATGGTATATCACTATATCTTGTTTTTCTTTTTGGCCATAAACTAATAAACTGCTAGTATCTCATCGTGAATCATTAATCATGTTATTTCACTTTCTATAGTATTTTTATATATTTAGATTTATCAGTCACTAAGGTTTGATTTTGTCTTAGGATTTTGGTTTTGTTTTGTTGTGTAGATGGAAGGTGAACCAGAGAAGACAGAAAGACAGCCAGAGGATGGTGGTGAAACTCGAGCTGATGATCCAACCATAGAATCTGTTGAATCTAAGGTAACTCCTCAACAAAGATCATCTGCTTGGGAGCATTTTAAGAAAACTGAGGATAATAGCAAAGGAAAATGTAATCATTGTGGTGCGGTAGTTACTATTAAATCACGAAGTGGTGTCAACACTAGTACAATGCTGAAACATATGAATAGATGTAAAAAAACTTCATCCTGAACTTGAAGATGACATTGTTGCTGGTAAAAGATTGAAGCAAGCTACCTTAATGAATCAGCCTAAGAAAACTGAATTTGTTAAAGATGATTGCCGAAAACCTCTAGTAAGGATGATTGTTAAGGATGAGTTGCCTTTTAGGATTGTGGAAAAAGAAGAGTTTAGAGAATTCATCTACACTCTTCAAACTCGATTTGAAATCGCTTCTCGTAGGACAATCACTAGAGATTATTTCAGCTTATTTCTTGAAGAAAAGAAAAAACTGAAAATGTTCTTTGAGAAACACAAAGGGAGTGTTTCTCTTACAACAGATACTTGGACATCTGTTCAGAACATTAATTATATGGTCTAACATCACATTTCATCGATGAAAATTGGAATCTACAAAAACAAATTCTAAATTTTTGTCAGATTCTTAATCACAAAGGTGAAGTGATAGGGAAAATGATTGAGAGGTGCTTGGTGTCTTGGAGAATTAGCATGATTTTTACAATCATAGTTGATAATGCTAGTTCAAATGATGTAGGACTAAGATTCTTAAGAAGAACACTTCAGTTATGGGAAACTAGTGTACTTAATGGAGAATTTTTTCATATGAGATGTGGTGCTCATATCTTCAATCTGGTTGTAAAAGATGGATTAGAAGATAACAGAGCCTCTATTAGCCGAATTCGTTGTGCTGTTAGGTATGTTAGGTCATCTCCGGCTAGGTTAAACAAGTTAAAAGAGTGTCTTAGTCACCTAAAGCTTGGTTCTACGGTTGGTTTATGTCTTAATGTTGAGACTAGATGGAATTCTACTTACTTGATGTTGGAATCTGCTTTGAAACAGAAAAAGCTTTTGATATGCTTGAGTTAGAGGATGAGAAGTACTGGTAGAGCTTGGTAAATTAGATGGTGTGCCTACTGAATCAGATTGGGAGTGTGCCAAGACTTATTTGCCCATTTTGAAGTTTTTTTATGATGCTACTTTGAAAGTTTCAGCAACGAAACATGTTAATGGGAATTCTTATTTGAAAAAGGTTTTTGGAGTTGGTCTAATGATTAGGAAGATGAGTTTAAACAAGACTTATCCAAATCAAAAGGCAATCGCTACTAAGATGAAAGCTAAGTTTGATAAATATAGGGGAGATGTGGATAATATGAACTTAGTTATTTTTGTTGCTTGTGTTATGGACCCTCGGTATAAAATGAAGTATGTGACCTGGTTAATCCGAGAAAGTTATGGTTCTGAATCTGATAGCATAGTTGAAACTTTGATTTTTAAAGTAACTAAATCTGATAGATGTTTGACTACTACAATGACAAATTTGGTAGTTCAAAAGAAACAAGTGATGCTGAAGTATTCAGCTCTTCTCAAGTAAATGCAGGAAGCAGTTGAAATTTATGACTTGGATTCATTGATTGAACAACATGAAACAAGCGAAGAAAACTATGTGTATCAATCAAAGTTAGAGAGTTATTTGGCTGAATGTTGTGTGTTCTAGACTAGATCCAAACTTTGATGTTTTACTTTGGTGGAAGAAGGTCGGATCAAAGTATATGATTCTTTCTCTAATGGTTAAAGATTTGCTGGCTATACCAGTTTCCTCTGTTGCTTCTGAGTTTGCCTTCTCCACAAGTGGTCGTGTTATTGATCAATATCGTAGTTCTCTCACTCCAAGAACTGTTGAAGCTTTAATTTGTGCTCAAGATTGGATTAGAAGTGACTATGAACAAATTTCTTTGGAGGACCAGTTCGGCCAACTTGAAATTTTAGAAGATGGTATGTTTTCTCACTTGAAATTATAGTTTTTTTTATAAGTTAGACACTTATAATTCTAACTTGTGTTCTTTTGATAGAGTTTGCAAATTCAAATGATTATGGAACGTTGGTGACAGGAGTTAGCTTAACTTTGGAGGAAGAAGAGTGAAAGGTAATCTGATTATAGTTTAAATTGTCTTTGATGTGTTGTTAATATTGTGTTTCCCTTTGGAATATCACTTGGGACAATCATATTCACATTTTCTGATTTTAATTAGTGTGTCCCTAATGATCATAGGGCCAGTTAAGGTTTTCTTTTTCTTGAATTGGTTTATGATCTCTGTTTGGCTATGCTTGATGTTCGTTAGGACTCTTTTGGCCTCAAAGACTCCTGGCAGGACCTTTTCGACGTTGTGATTACTAAAGCGAATAAACCAGACTTTTACACATCTGAGCACCCCTTTCGGTTTGTTTTTCCTAAGATATATTTAGAAACTCTTATACTATGTTTTTATGTAGAATCTTTTTTGATGATGGGAAGAGGAAAGACTGAAGGTTTTTGACAGGTTTTGTGTTATGATTATAACTTAATCTATGTGTAAGATATTTTGTTTAAACATGTAACAAGCATTTAAAGCGAGTACTTGTACTTAGATAAACGGGTACTTGAAAACGGATAACAAGTAGCGGGTCAAGTAACCCGCAAGTATTGAAATTTTGGCAGGTACTTGCAATTTCAAGTACCAAGTACGGGCAAAAAAAAAAGATACTTGCCCGGGACAAGCCAAAAAACAAGTATAACTAAAAAACCGGATACCTGGCCCGTGCCAAGGCCTACATATCATTTGATCATCCTCATCACTACTACACTTGTCAATTTATTTAGCATCATCATCATCTAGTTATCACTTCCTCTTTCATCTCCAAATAACTATGATTGTATATGATCAAACATAACCACAAGTAATAATAAGACGAATAATACATTCTTCCCCTATCACCTTCTCTACTCTCACGTCACTTTTTCAAATTTCTATTTTTTTTTATTCACAAAATCACACATATATATATATATACAGAAATATATAAACACTTTATATATTTTAGTTTACAACAGTTTTATTAATTTTTATTTATTATTACAGTAAATTAACCATTAAAAAAACAAAAATCAACGAAGTTAACACATATCCAAATGCAAATGCGAGACGCCACCATCAAAACCATCTCACCATCTCATTTTTTTCGTACCATCGATAAATGAATTTGCTGTAGAATCAGCTCGCTTACCACCATCTACACTCACGCTTAAGAGGTCCAATGCATCGCTAGTACACCCATCTGATCAAATCATGTGCCTCTACATTATCGTCTCTACCTCCTTTTCACAAAGCTTGTCATGTTTCTTCATGTTTTTCTTGTGTTTCAATCTAATATCTTCTTCTAGTTTCTTTAAAATTCGTAACACACATTACAAAATCTTGAATATGTGTATTTTCCGTGAAAACTATTAACTTTTTTTAATAATTCTTTATAAAATACTACATTAATTGTTAGAAAAATAAATTATTTAATTTCGTTTTCCATATTAAATCACATTTTTAAAAAATTAATTTTTTTTTTGAAAATTTTTATTGTTAATTTTTAGTTTTTAAATGTATATTTCAAGATTGTTGTTCATAGTTTTAGTCATATAATAACACTCATTATTTTTTATTTTCAAATAATTGTATAATTTTAAGCGTGTTATTTGTATATTATATATTTATCATTATTATTCAGCTAATTTTTATTTTAAATTATTTATTAATAAAAAGTAAATATTTAGATGAATTTAATCAAAAATTAATTCTTTTGGAATGATTTGTAGAGTACAGTATTATTTTGATAATGATGTGGACACCTTAAAAAGAGAGAAAACTCTACTATTATACATAGTTTGATATTGTACTTGTTAAGAGTTTGCTCTTTGCTGAAAATCCTCTAGAATGAACCAACGCTTATAAACCCCATCTTTTTCTTAACAATATTTCTTAATGGTAAAGCTTTTGCTCTTGCATCGGATTTGGAAACATGGTTACTCAAGAACAACCCTTATAAAGAAAACATCTACATTTTTCCTCTTGAGACCATAAAATTGACGTGAATCTATTTCTCTTTACCACAACCCGCAAATCCTATATCTAAAGAACGAACTTACTTCTTTATTGATTTCAGTTTTGAAGAAAATAAGATTGTTATTAGTAAGTGTGGACCTAACTCATACTCAAAAGCTAATCCAAAAGTGAAGGATTGCCATACACTTATATAAAAGTCCAATAGCCTTCCCAAAATTTGATGTGGGATTAAATTATTCTAACGCACACACCCTCACGATCAGGATTGGACAATTAAACTGTGAAGTTTTGGGGACCAGACATCCACGGGTGGCCCCACAATAAAAAAATATTGGGCATGCTCTAATACGATATTAGTAAGTGTGGTAACTCACCCACAAAAATTAGCTCAAAATTGGATGATTGCCACACATTTATATACTAAGTCCACAAGTCTTCCTAAGTCTCAGATGTGGGATAAATTATTCTCCAGTTGCATACCTCTCTATATATGGTATATCAAAATAATCCTAGGACAAATTAAACATCAAATCAATATGTTTGATTCAAACACATAAGTTTGAATTACATCAGCTCCACCTTCTTTAATTCTTTGTGATGAGATCATAACACATCTGAAACACCAATTTCGGATCCCAAAAATTCCATTAGCAAGTACTCCAAGAAAAATAGCATTTCAACAAAATAATCCAAAATTGTCGAGCTAATGAAATCATAAAGTTCAGTGAGAGAGATAGTTAAATAAGAGTAGTGTGAGGGTAGTGAAAGTGCAGATGTCCAATCCTATGTAAAACGACGTATGCTTGTTCCCAATGGAATTAAGATCATTAAAATCCACAGATTTTCCTTTTTATGTATCTCCAAGGAAGAAGATTCCTTGCAGATATCTTGCAAGACCCCTTCTTTCTTGTCAGATTAGATATGGTAATACAAGTTCGTATTAACATGATGAATGAACTGGTATGGGACCTTTAATTGACATTGTTGGGACAGTAAGTCTCCGGAATTCCCTTTCTAGCAACAGTCTCACAAGCTTACTCTAACGGTTATTGGACTTTACCAAGAGAAATGCACCCACTCTTGAGCTTGTTAAGGTCATGTCTTCAGGATCCTCTTGGTTTCATTTGTGATGATGATTCAGATTAGGACTTCTACCAATTGGAGAAATTCAGATTTTTCTTTCCAAGACAAGGAATCAACAATTTCCACACAAATTTAAAATGTACAGAGGAGAAAGATGCAACATGCATAGAGATACATCCACAATTTAGGGACAAGAATTAAACCAAACTCCTCTTTGGTTTAAATAGAGAGAACCGACTTCAACCAAATAACTTTCACAACAACAAAAGTCCAAAGCAAGATTCTTCTTAACCAAGCCTGCTATCCATTGGTTAAACAGAACCAGTCACAAGAATAACCAACTCCTTATCTCTTCAAGCCTTCGATTCAGAATCGTAGCAAAAGAGATTGATATGCAGCCTCTAATCCTTCAAGACACTATCAAACTCCAATTCAGTTCCAAGACTATTCAACTCTCATCAACCGAACAAAGCCCATGCGACTTTGCTTCTCTCTGTCTTGATCTCAAAATAAATCTCTTCATTTACAACTATTTTTCTCAATCGCTTCAAGATTACTCCTTCTAGCAACAAATCCAAGATCCTACCTGAAACAAGAATATATCTCTATCGGGAACCTGCTCTGATACCAATTGTGAAAATATGATTTATGGCTAGATCTTTGTTTTAGCAATGAGAAGCATATAAAAATGAGTGCGCAAGATAAATGAAGACTTATAGTTGTTAACAGGGTTTGGTTCTTCCAACCTACATCCCCATGACTGCATCCAAAATAAAATCCAATAGAACAAGAAAGCAAACTAGTCCTAAGCTAAACTTTACCACAACTTAGACTTTACCCTTCGAAACTTCTCAGTGCACATCTACGTCTTACAATGACGACTCTCAATCCTCACATGAACACCTCATATAGATCTTGTTTTATGCTTCGGTGCGACACCAACATCATGACCCAACTATTTTTCTGTTTTGCTTGCGTAAATCTCCAAAGTCATACAAGACTTCTATATATATATATATATATATATATATATATATATGTCCTAACAAGGAAACCAGAAACCTTCAATTTCTTAAACCCACGTGTCTTTCCTTTTACTTGACTTTTCCAATAATTAAATTCTATTATTTCCTTCAGACGTTGACCTCCACATAGGACCAAATAATCTCTTCTAGAATAAACACAAGATTAAGTCTCAATCTCCATCTTTTGTTATAGCAGCTTGAAAAATGTTCTAACGAAGTCTGCACTTTCAGTATCCGCCATTAAACTGAAGAAATTTGTTTTGATTCGACTATCAAAGTAAGATCATCAAAATCCACAAATTTTCCTTTATTCTATATCTCCAAGGAAGAAGACCCCTTAGAGAGCTCTTGCCATACCTCTTCTTTCTTGTCAGATTATATCTGGTAATACAAGTTTTGGCATGATAACTGAACTGATCTGGGACCTTTAATTGTCCTTATTGGGACCTTGGGACCGCAAGTCTCTGAAATTCGCCTTCTAACACCAGTCTCACAAGCTTACTCTAATGGTTGTTGGACTTTGTGATGATTGTTCAAATCAGGACTTTTACCTTTGGAGAAACTCGGTTGATCGATGCATCTCCTTCTATTTTTAATGTATCCAAGACTTGGAAAAGGTTAAACCCTTCTCCACTCTCAAATGATTGGCACAAGATTGTTTGGTTTTTGCAGAGAGTTCTGAAGCATGCTTTCGTTTTTTGGATCATTCTAAGGAACCGTTTAACAATGAGGGATCGCCTCATCAGCTAGGGTCTAAGTGTCCTGTGCCGCCTTGTCTTCTTTGTGACTCATCACCAAAATCTCCTGACATCTTCTTTGATTGTTCCTACGCACGTGAGGTCTGGTTAGATTTCTTCTCCCATTATGATTTGAATCCTCCGGCTAGTATCCAAGCAGTGATCAGTTCGCAAAGCTCAAAACAACATGTCGTCTCCTCTTTCAAGTGGTTATCTACTTTATTTGGAAAGAAAGGAACCAATGCCTTCATACATCAACATCAAAACCACCAAGACTCCTAGTGAAAGAAATTCAACTCCTCATCATAAGCAAACCAGCAGGTTAACCAACATTCAACGCTAAGGATCACATTATCATCTTGAGTAATCACATCTTGCTTCACATAAGTTTCACTCTATCTTAAATATTTGATCCATTGTTTATATCTCTCGTCTCTCTACACTTTTCTATTTTTGAAAAACTTTGTTAGTGTAATCATTTTTCCGACGATACCCATGTATTTCTAATAAATGCTAAATGTCCCCGAAATTT
>CM051393.1:10022814-10172814 GCA_028015245.1 Cardamine occulta
TATAAAATTACAACATAATCCAAGGACAAAGTAAAATTATTACTACGTCTGTTTCATTATACTGTATTTGATGTTTTACAATTTTAGCAACTTTTGTTTTGTTTCATTTTATTTGATTATTTATAGTTTCTATGCATGGAATTGAATTTATTGACCTTTTTTAACTATTAATATTTTGATGTGTGACGTAAAGAAATCAAAACATTTTATGTGATTTTTTGTTGGTTGAGTTGTTTAAATTAAATATTAAATTATGCTTTTAAGATAGAAGGAATATTTTGTAGAACTTTTTAATAAAGACAAGAATATATACACTACAAATAGATGGAAAATCAGTAATTTCATGCTTCAAAGATTATCATATGTTCAATTTATACATGACACATTTAGCATCGTACATTATTATACCTCAACTAATACAAAATCTGAATTTAGTACCTTAATTTACAAAATTTAGCAAACATATACATATCACGTAACACTGTTTACAAACCGTTAAATCTTGATTACATAGAATCCACCTGGAATTCACGTTATAAACGACACCGATCTGATTTAATCGCATAATTGAAATCTTGCTTCAATACGATGTCATTTTGGCCGAAACACACAATAAAAAAGCACAAATACAACATCGTTTTCCTGTTCTTTATTTGCTCCCTTCTTCTTCTATCTCTCGACGAGTAAGAAAAAATACAAATATTTGGGTATTTTTGAAATTTAGGTTTTCGGATCTCATCAACGATTTTAATGTCTTCATCAGCGAGTTCAAGTTAGTAATTTGGTAACTGAATATCTTTTGAGTTCTCTAAGTTTGCCATTAATAGTTGTGAATTGTAATTGGGAAATTTGGGAGATTTGTGAAGGAGTAAACACTGGATTCAAATGTCGTTAGGCTTATAGAGGTAGAGGGATACCTAAAAAATGTAGATGTGGTGAAAGATCTATGATTCAGACTTCAGAGACATTGAACAATCCGGGTAGACTATTTTATTGGTGTCAATATGGTTCCAAGGAGGTAAGATTTCAGTTCAGTCATTAACATATATAGTTTCCCATTTGATTTGAGTATTTAGATAGATTTGATTTCATATTTGTTGTAAGATAAGAGCCATTTGTTCAAATGAACTAACATATCTATGGTCGAAGAAATGGAAGAGGTTGAAAGTGTGGTCGAGAATATACAAGTAGATGTGGGAAGCTTAGAAAAAAGTTTGCATGATGTCGAATCTCGCAATGGAAGCACGCACTTGTGAGGCGGTGACAAATAGCTAGGGAAACAAGATTGAAGCCATCAAAGCAATAACTCAAGGATATGAGAAAGATATTGGAGAGCTTAAAGCCATGGTTTCTTTCTATGGGAAAGAGAGAGAAGACATGTTGCTTCAAAAGTATGATTGTGTGGTTAAGTTATGTTCTTTGGCTATTATTTCATCTTTGCATAAGATTTGTGTATGTTTGATGACAATGTTTTGTCTAATTATGAGCATTCATGTTGTATGAAAATGTTTATGATAATGTATTATGTATTAAGAAAGAAATCGAGAGATTTATACGAGAATGAAAGTAATATTGAATGCATAATTTTCAATAAGTGTACTCTTACAAGCGACAACAACAAGGCCAAAGTCACAAAAAATCACCGATAGTGACCTACAATCTGAAGCAACAACAAGGCCAAAAAGCCACAAAAACACCTAAATATTGAGGCATCCAAGAAGCCAAAAAACCATCCGAGGAGGCATCTCGAAGAAGTTATCTCTAAGAAGCAAAAAAAAAACTAATACCGAGGCATCTAAGAAGCCAAAAAGCATCCAAGAAGCCATCTCGAAAAAGGTATCTCTAAGAAACAAAAAAGCAGCTGTCATATCTACTCTCAAAACCCATCCATTTCCACTCTCAACCCCCATCATGCAACACCTAAAAACAAGGCAATAAAAGGCCAATACAAAAACCAAATGATCCAACAAATCTCATATCAAAAGCTTTAAAAGAGTTTACAAGTGATCACCTTCAATCAAAATGAGAATTCTGTGAAGGTTGACTTGGTTGGCTTGGTCCCTCCCCGTGACCATTCGCAGATTGCTTATTTGGTAGTGGCCTATAAAACAGGACTCCATGATTATGACATTTTCTAGTGTTATGTCCCTCAAAGCTACACCGTCCACAACGAAAAACATGTCCTTCTCTTGTAAGTTTTTTCTTCTTTGTAGGAGGTTCTTCTTCTCCCTCTCCATTTCCCTTTCCTTCCTACTTTTTTTATTTTTCTAATACTCATTTTTGTCTTTCATTTTTTGTTCTTTTTGGCACCTTGAGTTATCTCTCTTGGTGGTGGTTTAATCCTACTTTCACCGTATCTTCTCCAAAAGTTAATCCTATTGACTGGCTCGATTTGATCACTATATATCTTCACCCAAGTTGTTGTTAAATACCAGTCGAAGACAAAATCCTCTGCCTTAAGCTTCTTCATCAATATGACACGTAAGGCATGACAAAAAGGAATCTATTGGGCTGATTGGTGTTAGGCTGTTAGGACTTTTATTGGGGTTTAAAGTTCTAACAGTTAAATCATAAACAATCAGACTATTTTTTCTTTTCGTTTTTTCTCTAGAGACTCTACAGTCTCTAACTGCTTACTTATTTTATTTGTTCTTAAAAGTTTTGTTCTTTCTAAAGCCACAAAAATGGGACTTTTAAATGGTTGTAGGATTAATTTCTTTTATCTTAACATTTTTAAATGGTTGTGGGATTAATTTATTTCAAATTTATTTTTTCACATGAGTTTTCTTTCTCCATCGGAAATTAAAAAATTTTATTTGACACAATTATGATTAGGGAGTCCTTTCTCCATTGGAGTGTCCACCTAAGCAAACTTTTTTTTTTTTGAATTAAAGACCATTTTAAATATTCATTAAATACATAATACATGTTTATTTATATTTATTGAATAACTCTAACAATATTTATGAAACAAAACAATTCAATAAAATATGTAACAATTAAAAAACTTAAAAAATTTATAATGAAATACAACTATAATTGTTAATTTGATAAAAGTAATTGTTCAAATAATGCATACAACAAGAGGATGAACTAATAAGAAGATAAGAAAACAAGAGATAAATAATTGAAATGTGGAAAAAGTTAATACAATCGATTATTAAAAGTGATAATTAATAAATTAAAATCTAGTACTATTTTAGTTAGCAACCAGTTAAATATAAATATATATATATATACCTTGTTTAAATATTTTCATTACAAAATATATTATGCATATTAAACAAAAATATCTAAAACGATTTCAACAAATAAAAACCAATTATTTATGAATTTTTTGTATTTTGCTCCCTAAAATTTTATTATTAATAAAATTATTTATGTCTTTATGTCCTTACTTCCATTTAGATATGGTATAATAAAATTTATTTATATGACAGTTACCAATCAGACTTTTAAAGATATTATTTAAAGTCACAACTTCTACAGTAAAAGTTTCTACAGCAAAAGTTTCTAAAGTCAAAAGTTTACAGCGAGAGCCTAAATTAACAGCCTTAACGAATCGGCTCATATGTCATACTCCACCTCTTACATGGGCACATCCTTGCATTCATACCAACCTTAAAAGTCATGGTTATGTTGTGTCACCTTATACCGCCCATTGCCGTTAGGAATAACTATACAATACTTTTGGTACTTCTCTTCTAGAGTAATGGTGTTTGCGACTTTAAGGCTGTATTTTTCTTGATACTTCATCGCCGACTTCAGCCTCATATCATTACGGCTCATGCTTTGCTGTCTTATTGTCTCCAACATCTCTAACATGGCTTCTCTTGAGCTTTGTTGATATCATTGTTGTAGGACTCGGAAAATTTGTTGGAAACATTTTCATACATTAAGATTCAACTGAAGAAGGCCCGACTACAGTTCCTTGGATTCTTCATCATCAAGGCCTCATACACATTGGTGTCATAATTCTTCAATACTTGGATGGCTTGCGCGTACTCAGAAGTATTAAAGCTCTTTGCAACATGCCAAAATAATTCTTTAGGCAATTCTTTCCATGGAAAAAAATCTCCTAAGATTCCCATAGATGTAGCGTGCGCACATAGTCCAACTTTAGGCAACTCTTGCTCCACATCAATTTTAATTTTATAAGTAATTTACTTATAAAAGTAAATTATAAGAACACAAGAACATAAATTATAAGTAAATTAATAACATATTAAAGAGAAGAATACTAGAGAAAATAAACTTACTTTTTCCTATCTTAAACTTAGACTAAACCCATTTCCATCTACAAGGTTTAAATCAACTTTAAGCTTCTTGATAAACCAAATCCAACTCTATGCGTTTTCTGATTTGCACAACAACCCAAGCCACATGGTATATTTGGTTGCTTGCAATCTCTGCTGCCCACTGAGACATATAAATGAACATGGCTATGATTAAAGTCCCAAAAGCGGCTGATTATTTGATGATCAAAGTGATATCAAAGTTGAAGCCTTGTGCAAATTTGATTTCGTTATCACCTCTTATAAAGCAGCCCAATAAGGATACAATAGAGTGATTTGTCCCCAGTGTCAAATGGTTCTTCGATTAGTCAAACGTTGTTGGTGATTCTAAATTTGAATATGTAAAAGACAGAAAGGGTAGAACAATTAGGTCACTTCACTCAATTAAGTGGGAAATGATTATTTTGGACGAATGACATCTCTGATAGACTTTTATATTGAAAGTGAACTTTATATGAGTTTTAACTGGTAGACTTGAAGAGTGTTATCCTCTAGTGAGTTATCATTTATGATGTTTGTTTGCTCTTTTAACATATTATCCACCTCCGCAATTTTTTTTCCATTGGTGCAAGCAGGTTTTTGTAAGTCCACTTGCATACATATTATTGATGTCAAGATTGTACATGCTTGTGTATGGATTTAGGGTATTATATCTATTGGTTTTTTTTTATCACTATTACATTTCTATTGAGTTATTTTTTTGGTTCAGATTTTGGGCAAGATGTCCAACTTGTAGGCACAAGTGCCTTGAGCGACACATACATAGAGGCTTGAGCGTCTTACAAAGCACAAAGACCGCAAGATCTGCAATTCCGCATCAGCACTTCTTCAACATTGGAGGCAGGACATTACAAATCAACAACATGGAGATTCCCATAAAACTCATTGCTAATGTCACAAGAGAATCATCAATAAACAAAGGAATGAAATTAGTAGGCTTATGATTTGACAACTAATTTGGTTGTTTATTCTTTTGATAAATTAGATTATTAATTGTAGTCACCACTTTAATTTTCTATTAGGAATGTTTTTGGCCGTGAATCTTATATATAATGAATAAAATCACTTTACAAAAGCTTCACACATCATCAATTCTCTTAAAGACATATCAATTTATTTTTATCACTTAAAATATATCATTAAAAACCAAGAAGTGGTTCATCTTCTTCTTCTATTTTATAATTCCAAATCTTTTTTTTTTGTTTCTCCTTAGTAATAAATAAACCAATTTAATCTCAAATTATCTATATAATAAGTATATGGAAATGATGGGATTATTTTGTGTCCAAAAATCAAATAATTACTAATAATTATTTTTATTGAGGTTGATTTCATGAAACTTAAATTAGCAATTCATTTCCTAACAAGATTTACATGTCACATGGGTTTGAACGACACTATTCGACAAAGATAATTATTTAGAGTAACATGTGTTTTTCAAAAGTGTTAACTCATATTCGGAATATATTTTAATTAATTTTTTTGACAAAATAGAAACACACGCATCGGGTAGATATTCACCTAGTATGTATATAAAGATTTTCATAAATTCTGTGAGTGTTGTTCAAGTTAAGTATGTTTTTCTTCTGTTTATGCAAATTTATGATGAAATCTGAGTTTGATCTGTAAACTTGTTTCCAGTTGTAATTAATTGAGAGACAATAAGTCAATACTTGAGAGAATGTTTACTGCTATCATAGTTCATAAACTCAAAGGATAACCTTTTATGAGAATTTACATAACATTTTAATTGAACTCAATAGTGTCAAAAAAGCAAAAATATTGGACAATCTTCTCTCTTTTGTTCCATCATTATCATCAGAAATCTCACAGCGTCCGGAGTGTAAACCAGAGAAGAAAAGAGAAAATAACTTGAGTCCGAAGCAACCCAAAAAACCATTTATAAACCCTAATCCTTAAACCCAAGTAACATGAAAAGAGACTCTACGCCACACTCTCTTATGCCTCTCTTTCCTCAAGCAACTGAAACCACACATTCTCTGTCTTGTACTCTCTCTATTTTATTGTCCAACCACACGAGAAAGTCAGATTCACTAGACCCTCTTCAAAAAAGCACACGAGATCTTCAAATAAGTATATGTGTCATATGTTATGTGGGATTCTCTGTTTTCCCACTCCTCTGTTTCATGATCGTAACTTCTCAAGGAATCAAATCTAAACAAAAAAAAATTGTAAGAAATGATCGACAACTTTTTGAAATGAGTTTAGTAAGCAAATTTGGCCCGGTTAACCAAACAGTTAACCGTTTTTTCCCGAATATTTTAACCAGTTTAAACCGAAATAAATCGAATTTCACGAAATTCCATAATTTCCTTAAAATTATCTCCCGAACCGAACTAAACCGAGCGGAACCAAATTTTGGTATGGATTTTAGCCAAATAACCGAACCAAACTGATCCAAACCAAAATTTTGTTCAGATAATTTCGGTAATCTTAGTCTTTAGCCGAAATACCCAAAACAAATTGACCTGAACGGTTAAAAGTTGCAGGACAAATTTTTACAATTCTTTACAACACTGAGGTAAGCAAAAGATCCAATCTTTAAAGCCTCAAAACCCATTTCAACAACTATACAATTTAAAACTGGGATTCTAAAACTACATGAATTAAGTTTTTACATCAGAGTCAAAACCACATATTTCCATTTGTGCACTCTCTCTATTCTACTACAAAGAATTTGAACTTCTTCAACCAATCTTTCTCCCCTGAACTGGAAAAGAAACAATCTTTTATTTTGATAAACTAATGTCTCCAATCTCTTATCCTATCTTCGGATCCCAAAAACTTCTGATCTACTCTTGAAAAGTAAGTCCATCGACAGCCCGATAGCCGGAGGAGGTTTAAATCCCCATATGTATTTTCTAGAAGAAGACCCGCGAGTCCCGTCTTTGGTCGAAATATTTCTCATTGATGTACCTTCCCCAGACTTAAATGATCTCGATAACCCTAAAGAAGTCTCAGGCTTTACACCAAATACTGAGCTTTTCTTTGACTGATCTTCTAAAGGATGCCCAACTGCACCATCTTGGTGAGGAGGCGGAAACTTCTCGCTCTTGCTCATTCCATTTGTTTCTGACATCGCTCTCCATCTCTGAAAACCACATATTTGCAAGTGAAAAACATTAGAGTATGAAAATGCATATTAGCAGTGTGACTGCAACTAGTGAATGCATTGATAAGAATAATATATATGCGAAAAGATGATGATTTTTCTCACATCTAAGTTTGCTTGACTCTCGGCATTAGCTTCAGGAGCCGGAATAGCTCGCCCAGTACGATCCCCACGATACCTTTTTCTTCTGGCTCCATCAATACCACTAGCTTTTCCAGCAAGACCCTTTTGCCTATAAGTACAACAAAAGTAGCCATGAGAAGAGACCAACTACAGAATCAATAGCTGACGGTTCATCCCGAATAAACATAGAAAAGATGTAAGAAAAAAGGTACCTTCTCGCCTCTTCGTCCCTCAGCTTTACATTCAATTCTTTGGAAGGTGGATACTTTGGTAAACTTGATGGATCACAAGCTAATGGTTCAGTAGTAAAGAACTGCACACACAAACCAAATAACATTTATTCAAAAACTAACCAAAAAATTTCTGTTCCCAACCGAAAGAATGAAAAATCTCAAAATTTCAAGTTTTATTTATCAAACAAATTGAAAGGTTGGAGGGAAAGGGTGACTCACATCAGTATTCAAGGCCGAGGTAGAAGTTCCTCGATCATCAGGGTCTATAGCGAGAAGTGTCTCGACTAGATGCACAGAGGATGGAGTGAAACCATTGAAGGCATCAGCCACACAACGTTTATAAGGATGTTGCGGCTTAAAGAGAGTAGCGTTTGGTAATTTGTATTTCTTCCAGTACGAATCTGAAGGGGAGCCACATAATTTGAATATCTTATGAAGTTGTTCGACCTACAAAGGAAGCATTCATTGCTCTTTATAATGCAACACCAATAAGAAACTAAAAAGATCCAAAGTAAACTAACTCGAATAAGATAAACACAATTTTTCTTCACCTCAGTTCTTCCTGGCATAACGGGCTTGCCAGCAAGTAACTCTGCCATAATACAACCAGCACTCCAAAGATCAACACCAGTTCCATAGTTGGTAGCTCCAAGAAGAAGCTCGGGAGGGCGGTACCAAAGTGTGACAACACGACTAGTCATTGTTTGCTTTTGCTTTGGATCATAAAACGTAGCCAACCCGAAATCAGCAATCTTTAATATTCCATCATTATCTATAAGAAGATTAGAACCTTTGATATCTCGATGTAAAACTCCTCGACTATGACAATGCTCTAACCCATATAGTAGCTGCTTCATAAAGCATTTTATCTGAAAAACCAAAAAAGAAAAAATATTTCATTACGAATTATCTTAGACATAATTATGAGGTTTGGAATCAAAATAAAATTTATGATATGCAAAAAGAGAAGATCAACTTTATTTTTTTACACCTTAGTTTAACATAAAGTGAAAATATCAAAATGCAAAGATAATAAAAGAACCAAATCCAATGAATGACAATTCATAAAGGACGTTGAAAATTCACCCAAAAAAATCAGAAAACATAATGCAAAAATGGGTCCACAAACCAATAATTCTAGCATCACCAAATGCAACACTAGAAACAGAACCAATGAGACGAAAACATTATACCATATGTGACAAAATAAAAAGGAACCTCAAGAAAGAAAAAAAACATAAACAAAGAAAGATTAATCAAAGTGATTCTAGATCAGAAAAAAAAGAAACCTAAAACCATTAAAATCACAAATTTGGAAACATATCTACATTGAATATTAATCTATGGTCTATGGTAATGCAATTAATAACATTAAGATGGATTAATCACCTGAGGAAGATCGAACTTGAGACCTTGAGTAGCAGCAAGACCAGAGAGATCATGTTCCATGTACTCAAAAACAAGGTAGAGACTACACGAAACTCTTGAAGTAACTAAACCTTCAAGCTTAATTACATTAGGATGATTAAGTCTTCGAAGCACAAGAATCTCTCTAGCCATAAATTTAACACTCTCTGCTTCCAAATTATCAAACCTAACTTTCTTCAATGCTACAATTTTCCCTGTCAATAGATCCTTTGCCTTGTACACATTGCTATAAGTTCCTTGTCCAATCTAAACAATCAAAATTGCATCATTAATTAACAAATAAACAAATCAAAACGTTAATAAAAAAATTTCTACCTATACCAAAAGTTTGATTAGTGTTTTTAATTATATTTAAATTTAATGATTTAGTGTTTTTGATCATACACATTGCTATAAGTTCCTTGGCCAATCTAAAATCAATCAAAATTACAGCATTAATTAAAGAAATAAACTAATCAAAATTAAAATTTTCAGGTAATGATGATTAGAGTTTTTGATGAATACTTAAATTTAATGATTAGTGTTTTGATTAATACTTAAAAGTATAATTTGTTACCTTCTCGAGCTTCTCATATGTGGTGGCTCGTCGAGGAGTTAAGTCTTTGATCGATTCGCCACAAGCAGCAATCAACCACGGCGGCCATCCTTCCGGCGCACGGAGGCTCATACTTAAAAGTGACGGTGGTCGGCGAGAAGAGCCAGCAGAGAAATCTCCAGTGTGCCAATTTCTCGCCGCTTGAATCTGAATCGAACCTAAATCCTTCTTCTCTCCGATTTCAAAAACCTCCGGTACAGACACGGCGGCGGCGGTGGTGGTGGTGGTGACGGTGGAAGAAGAAGGCAAATCCTCCACCTTACGGATGTTTCCGGGAGGAGCTTCATCGGGATTCTTCTGTTTATCATCTCCGGTGGATTCTTTGCACAAAACGCATCCCATTAGGGTAATGATTTTGAATCGGTGAAGCTCTCTTCTAGCTTATCATTATCGCCGAGAGAGAGACGAAGAGATTTTTTTGTTTTTTTGTTTTCTCTTCTTCAAAGTGAGAAATCGTATTTTTGTAAAACGACAGCGTTTTTGAGTCTTTTGCACGTAGGAGTGAAAATGGCGGTTTACCGTCAAATAGTTAACGACTGGCTTGATGACGTTAACATTTATGTGACTGCAATGGAATTAATTTTTGGTATTTTGACTATTTGTGTAGTGAAGAAAGTAGTTAAAGTTAAAAAAGGCCCTTTTTTATATCTCTCATGTGTAAAAATTGAAGCCCAAAAGTTATTCTACTTTTTTTAATTTAAATAAATTTAACTTCGTGGTTCTTTTTAAGAGTCTTTTTAATGGGAAGAAAGTTTATTTATGCTTTTATGTCACTAGGTACGCATTTTTCAACGAAAAAATTGATTTAATAAAAATAAAATCTATGACGTATTCCGCCAATAATATCTGTACGTTCTGATTGGTCTTTTAGCAGATAAAAAAAGAGATCAGTAAAGTACAATTCTGTCGTTAAATTCTGTCAAGTTAAAAAAAAAAAAAGAAAACCAAATGAGCGAAAATAAAATAAAATTCTACAGCATCTGACAAGTCACAAGTCATTTTTGAAGAATGAGCCAAATTTATTCCACGTCGAAATAGCATAAGAATCTTTTTTCATTTTATCCCATTCATGTTGTATTTATTTATTCAAATTGTATTAAGTTGGATTTAGAGTAAACAAAATATCGAAGAGAATAAATCTCGCTGAATCTTTACCAGTCAAACAGAATATAGTGAAAAAAATATTTAGGAAGATTTACATGAACAAATCTCATTGTTTTAAGAAACTAAATCTCATTTTTTTTAAATTACGTGAAATAATAGTTACACAAATTTCTCCATTCAAAATAGATTTTGTGTGGAATCACACTTTCTTATTGGTCAAAAGTTTAGAAACTTTTATTAGAGTTAGTCTCATCAGTATACAATTTGTGTAAGAATACATTTTTTGAATTTGTGATAGACTTTTCCTACAATATACGAGATCACGACGGACGACTCTATCTATAATACTTTGGAATCTTTGACAAAGTTGTATTTATTAATCTGCAAAAACTGTATACTTACAGGGTTCAGTCTCATATGACTACAGTTTTTGCAGATTAATAAATGCAAACTTGTCAAAGGTTCCAGAATATTATAGATAGAGTCGTCTGTCGTGGTCTCATATATTGCAGAAAAAATCTCTCCATCGTAGATCCAAGTGTTGCAGAGACAGCATGAAGATGTCGTACATGCAGAACGAGTTCTCCGAGAGAATTTGCGTCGTAAAATTATTGTTTAAATAAATTGTTCATCGTAATCGCATATAGTGTATGTAATGTTGGATCGATTTTTTACTTAAGCTAATTGGGCTTAATAAAAAAAATAATGTGTGTGAATATGAAATGGGCCATAATGGTTGGTCAAGCTCATGTCGGGGTCGGGTTGGACAAGAGTCAAAGCTGTTATGTGATCCTTAAGAATCAGCTTCAAAGAGATCGTTGCATCATCTCGTTACCCACCTCTCCTAGATTTTTGTTTTGACTTGGTGCAATCTGTTGTTGAAAATATTCAAATCAAAACAATCTCAAAAACTTCTATATAAATATGAGTTATTTCTTTGTTTAGACATAGAAGATTATACACACACACACAAAAAAAAACTAAAAAAAAAACTCCAGCAATCCCTCCCAGTTCAAGTAAGTTTATTCGAGAGTATCCTAGTCTTAAAGGTCGTTTATAACTATATTTTGAGTGTTTGTGAAACTAGTTGTTGTGGTTGTATCATGGGATTCTTGAATCTAAGATTTTCATAATACTGCGGGTGATTCAAAAAGTTAAAGAAAGAGATTTGTGTCTCGTCTCCATTCATCACTCTTCTTTAATGTTTACAGTTTTTATTTTAATTCTCCATAGTGCTGCAAAACCATTGCTCATACATTCTTAATTCTTTGAATCCGTTGTTGTTATATAAACATATAGAGTTTCGGATCAGGTTCGGGTCGGTTCTATTCGGGTTCGAATCAGTTTGGGTCCAAAAAATTGTTACCCGTAAAAACCCAAAAAAATTTTGGTACAAACAGGTTTGGGTATATTATACCCGAAATCGATTAATTTTACCCGAAATATCCAAAATTACCAAAAATATCTGAAAATACCCAAAAAATACCCGGAAATACTCAAAACCATAAAAAAAATTAATACCAAAATACCGAAAGTATCTATGTGTGTTAATGTATTATGTTTCGGGTATTCAGGTACCCGATCGGGTATCAGATAATACCCATACCCGAACGATACCCACGGGTATATAAATCTAGGAACCGATGGGTAAAATGAGCATACTCGGACCCGATCAAAACTAATTTTTTGGGTCGGTTTCGATTCGGATATTCGGGTCCGGGTATTTTGCCAAGGCCTAAGTTTATGCATGTGATCTTGTTAAATTTTTATACTTTGAGATCAAACTTCCTAAAACATTATTTTAGCACTTTTATGTGATCGATATACTTCATAATTGGAATATGATTGCTTGGTAATGTATGATATTAACTTTTTGAAAGTCTCCTAAAGTTATAGAATTTGAAGTTGTGGTTTGTGACTAAAACATATGCATCAGAAAAGAGTTACTGACTACTTTGCGACAACCATCATTTGCGACTACTTTGCTACCTCTTTTGCAACTACTTTGCGACTTATTTGTTAGTATAGTAATTTTCACGTGAATTTTTATGATTTTGGTTAAATATATGGATGGTAATTATCCCTCCAGTATTTTCATTCGCTACTCTTTTGTGTCTCCTTTTCATTTTACCACTGATTTGTGACTTGTTTCGTTATTGACTAGGCAAACAAAATTATCAACTTAACAATTATCTAATTCTTGATTCAGTTTTCACTTTTCAATATCGTTTTAAAATTATCATATTCGATTTAATTCATTCGAATCTTCTCAATCGATTCGCTTCACTCCTCTCTTCTCAATCGATTCGCTACAATCCTCTCTTCTTAATCGATTTGCTTTGATTCTATTCGATTCACTACTATTGCCTCTTCTCAATCGATTCGATTCTTCTCTTCTCTATAATGGCTGGAAAAAGAAAATAAAGTAGACACCATGGTGGACATGATGCTGAAAATGCTCGACGTAATGAAGAGAAGCGTTTGTTGCTACTCAACCACCGCCAACTGAACCAGCCACCGTACCAGCAATCATACCAGCCACCACACCAGCCAATTCACCCTTTGTCAAACACTTCATCATCTTAAAAAAAATTTAGCTTCTTATGAACATGTTTAGAATTTGTCAAACTTCTTATGAACATGTTTGAGATCTTTTGTTTAATGTTTGGCTAATTTTAATAACAACATATTAGCTATCAAATTTTTCAATTCAGCATTTTATTTGAATTATATAGCTTTTCAAACAAAACAAAAAATATTACATATATGGTTGTAAATAAGTTGCTACAATGTCACATATTCACGCCTACTATCTAATCTTAAAATCGTCGCGAATTTCAGACTCAATAAGTAATCCCAAATTAGTTTCTAGTATACAACTGTCAAACTTTGTCACAATGTAGTCTTATTATGCGACGTCGCAATGTAGTCTTTAATATACGACTTTTATTATCGGTCTTAAATCAGTCGCTTATATACGAACTTATTTATCGGTCACATATGAGTCTTAAATTAGTGACTATATTGTGACCATAATATTTTACGATTAGATATTTGCGACCACTTTGGATAGTCATGGAGTAGTCACAAATAGCGATTTTGCGACCGTTTTAGGATGCTTTTATGGTCTCAAAACACAGGTTTTCTTGTAGTGATATATGAGTATATTGATGAACATGAATATGATTCCAAACACAAGTTTTCTTGTAGTGATCTATGAGTAAAGATGAAGTCTTGGAGAAAATCAAAGAATACAAATTGGAAGTAGAAAATCAAATTGATAAAATTGTCAAGATGATTCAAAGTGATAGAGGAGGAGAATATGATGAACCGTTTAATGTATTTTGTAGGGAACACAGAATTATTCATCAAACTACCGCTCTCTACTCACTGGAATCCAATGGAGTTGCAGAACGAAAAAAACTGAACTCTTAAGGAATGATGAATGCAATGTTACAGGAATTTGGGTTAGTCCAGAACATGGGGGGGGAGCCTTTCTTACCACAAATTACATCTTGAACAAAATACCGCATAAAGTAACCGGATATCCACCTCAAAACATGTCACCATCGGACCTAAGATGGTAGATTGCATTTTCATCAAATGCGCTCATAATAGTAGTGCTTATCTGTTTTTGGTATATAAATTCGATATACCCGATATTCATGTGAATACTATAATGGAGTCAAAAAACGCTTTATTTTTTGAAAATGTGTTCCCATGTAAGGATAAAAAAAATAATAAATGAACTCGTGATCAAGAAAGACTTAGACGAAGTAAAGATCTCGTAACGAAAAAACATTCGGATCTGAGTTCTTAATATTCTTTCTCGCAAAGAATGAACCTAAAACCTTTCAAAGAAGCAATGTTTACTCCAGATGGTCTTTTTTGGAAGAAAGCCGTTAATAGTGAGATAGACTCAATTTTTCAAAACAATACATATGAGATAACGGATTTACCGCAAAGGTTTAAAGCCATAGGGAGTAAATAGATTTTCAAAACAAAATTGAAAACTGATGGGCCTATTACATTGTGGTGCAAGGTTTTTTAGACAAAAATAGGCTTGGATTTCTTTGACACCTGTTCTCCGGTGCCGAAAATAACTTAAATAAGAATACTAGTAGGCATCGCTGTTTTAAGAGACCTAGAAACACATCAAATTGATGTAAAACAACTTTTCTAAATGGTGATTTATAAGAAAAAACTTACATGAAACAACATGAAGGGTTTGTAGTTCCAGGACAAGAACACAAATTTTTCCGACTAGTAAAATCATTGTATGAACTTAAACAAGCTCCTAAACAATGTCATACAATTTTTGACAATGTAATGATGTCAAATGGTTTTAGCATTAATAAATGTGATAAGTGCATATAAAAGAAAATCACTCCACACATATACATCTTGCTCTGCTTGTACGTTGATGATATGCTCATTATTGATAGCAATATACTCACTGGAAGGGCATAACTAGAATGTTGAACTATATTTGATACACCAAAAGTTATAGATTGCACTACGGTAAAGAACCAGTTGTGTTAGAAGGCTATAGTGATGTTAACTAGAATTCATATAACAGAAAATCAAAATCAACAAGTGGATATGTCTTTACATTAGGTAGTGCAGAAGTATCCTGGAAATCTTCCAAGCAAAATCTCTTAGCTAGATCAACTATGGAATCAGAGTTTATGGCTTTAGGTAAAGTAGCAGAATGGCTTCATAATTTTTCGGAAGATATCTCAATGTGGGAAAAACTAGTGTCAGCATTATGTGTACACTGTGATAGCCAATCAACTATATCTCAGGCACTGAATAAATAATACAGTGGTAAATCTCTTCATATTAGAAAGAGACAAAAGACCATTACTAATTGATCTCTACATGTGTACTCTCGATAGAATACTCCAAGTCAGCTTAAACTTGGCAGATCCATTTCCCAAAAATATGTCACGAGATCAAGTTATTAAATTATCAAGAGGAACGGGTTTGAAGCCTATAAACAAAGATGAAACCTGATGGGCACCCCACATATATGATTGGAGATCTCAAAATCTAGGTTCAAAGGGAAAACGAAATCAAGTTGATTCAGACCTGAGCATTGTAAGACTATGTCTATATCCAGTTTCTAAAGATAAAAATAAACAGTCCTACATGTATGTGTTGAGGCTAAGTTTTAGCATTTAATGATACCATAACTTTGAGATATTCGTGGAGTATTACATGATGCTTCTACAAACAAAGATAATGGGAGAATGAGTGTGAAATGAGGTTGGTTATAGGAGAATGAAAGAAAGGCTATATTCTCCAAGTTCACTCATGAGTAATTAGGAATGTTCAAAGCCAAAATGAACTTAGCTCTACGAGAAAATGTTGGTGCACGATACATGTTGTCTCGATTTACATTAAAGTTTAGATTGTTCAAGACATCATGTTCACCTCTTGGCCGAGTAAATCCGACATATATTAAAAATGATGGGTTTAAAATTGAAAAATGCTACCTTTACGACACAACAACATTTTTATATATTCTTGAACGTCTGTCTAGTTTAGTCAACTCGTGTCTAGTCTAGTCAAGTCAAGTTTATTTTGTTAAAAATTTATCGAGTTTTCATATGTTTAGTATCATTTCTATTCATGTGAGAGATTGTTAGATCATAAAGCAGTTAATTCCGTTGATGGATTAGTTAATTTTGTTAATTTTTTAATAATAAAAAGTGATTTTAGTATAGATGAAAGCAAATTATTCTCCATCTTGTAAATGAACATTTTTCTATATATTTTATTTGCTTTCAGTGTTTTAAAATCACGTTTTATTTATAAAAAATTGATAGAATTAACTAATATATCAACGGAATTAAATGTTGTGTGATCTGAAATATATACGTGAATCAGAACATTATTTTAAAAATTTAAATTAGCAAAAGTTTCATCTTAAAAATTTAAATTGAGAATCAAAAACATTTAAGATTTAAAGTAGAAATGTTCATCACCTTACAAACATTTTATGGGATATTCTAAAAAAAAAAAAAAAAAAAAAACACATTAATATAGTCCTTAAATTTTACAGAATATTCTTCAACAAGGACGATATGTTGTAAGATGACATGTGGACTAAACCAACCCACAATTGAATGTAGTAGTCTAGTAGATATGGACGAAATGTTGGTCTTGAAACCCAAACCCCTTTAGATTCCTTCCTCATTGGTGCAGAGACTGCACTTCACTTATTGCCAATAATAATACTTTTTTTTCTCCATTATTATTAATACTCGAGAATTTATTGACAAATTGACATTAATTAAAGCAACTTAATCATCATCAACGCGGTCAGCACTATTTATATCAAGTAATGTTCCACAACAATTTGATTTATGCAAGCAAAGTCAATTAACTTTTTTGACGATAGATAACAACATATTGAAAATTTAAGTCTTCCACAAAGACTAATTCAAATTCACGTTATGAAAGAGCCAAAAAATAAAAAGTAAGAAACCCAAATACCACGACGACACGACAAAAGCTTAAGCACGTTTTGTCGAGGAGGGAATTTTCTTGAAAAACTCGTTAGTTCTTTAAAGATTTAAAATTAAGTCTAAGTAAACTCAAGTCATGTTAAGAAAATAAATGGGGAAAATTTGAAAAGGCAGAAAGATGTAAATGAATGGTCAACATTGGAATTTTTTGGTAGTTGAGTTTTAAACCAAATCAGACGTATGGCTTTGTTGTTCACTAAATGCAATGCCTTCAATGGTCCAACCTATCTCTCTCAATCTTTTCATTTGCCAGATTCATTTTTGGTTAAGTTTTTTTTCACTAACCAAAAAAAAAAAAGTTGTTCAATCTGAATTTGGTTTAGTTTGGTATTACTAAATTTTTTAAAAATATATATTTTTAGTTTTGGTTTAGAATGAATTACTAGAGTAATATATATATATATATATATATAATCTAGTAGATAGTTTGATAAAGTTTTTGTTTCAACTTCGATAAATTATTTCATCAAATATACTAAGAAATTTATATTTTGAAGCCAGATTTTTCTTCTATTTCTGTATTCAGAATTCTTAAAAAGTGAATCAATTTTAACCATCTTGGTATGTAATTGAATTCATCTTGGTTTATGATTCAATTTTTGGATTGGTCATTTCGGTTTGGCTTCAGATCTGACCGGTTTGATTTATCTGGATTTGTTCATACCTAAGAGAACCACCGGTTCAATCACGAAACCGACCTAAACTAACCAATTCTATCAACCAAAATACAATTGAAAAAAGATTAATTAATGAACCTGACACTCCATGCTCAATGAACTACTAGGTAAGATATCCTTTATGGATTATAGCATTGCATTTACTAAAGTTTTATAAAGCAGAGAAGAAACGTAACACAAAAAATTATAAACCAGATTAATATCATATCTAGTGCCAATGAGGCCAGTTTGATAGATCCTACCCAGAACAGAGCTTTTCCAACGCCACATTCTCATCTCCACCACTTGATTCGATCGCACTCCTAACCTGAGCCTCTCCAAAACCCATCTCCACGAGTTTCTTGACCTGAGACAAATCAATCCAACACTTGACATTTTAATAAACAAACCAGATTCTGCATTTTGTCAAAACATTAGAAAGTCATATTAATAACTCACTTTCTCCGCTAGAGAAGAGTTCTTGGCGAAAGTTTCGGTCCAGTAACGAGCTGTTGACACAAACACTTGATAGTTCTTGATGTACTGTAAACATCAAAGTTAACGACTTTGCTTCAAAGTGACTAATAAAAAGAGGGGGAACCAGAGATGATTAAAGGTTATATAGAAGAAGAACCTGTTCAGCTACAACAGCATCTTGAGGGTCTTTGGGCTCAGGTGCAGAGAGTAATGCTTGGATTGAAACAAGAGCTGTCTTTAAAGTAAGAGCTGGACTCCACTGGTCTTTCAAGACATCCAAGCATATCGCTCCGCTTTGGCTACTTATATTTGGATGCCTTTAGGTTCCATTAAGATCAATCAACCAAGATAGACTCTTAATTAGCACACAATGCATCAATATACTAATATACACGAAATTTGTAATAGCAAAATGTATGTAAAGAGAATCTTAAAACCACTAAACTAAAGATTACACTTCTGACCACAGATAAGAGATTATCAAATGTATATGTTACAACCAAAACAATGATTCAAGCTCCAATAACCAGTTATAAATAATGTACTGTACTACTAAACTTAAGTTCTTTCACATTATCAATCTCCCTAAGAAAATTACAAATACATAATTTGCAAGTGATGAATATAAGAATCAGAGTCATCATCTTTCTTACCAAACTTTGGTTGAAAACTGCATCTTTGGTGGCTCAAATGGATACCCTTCTGCAGTTGAACAACACAACACGAATCATACACTCATAAACCCTAAAAATATGAACTTTAACACTCATATAACCACAATCAAGAAAAATTCAACTTCCCAAACATGTCATTGCAATTAACCCAAACCAATCGAAGCAAAATCAAGTAAAGCTCTTAACTTTACACGAAATAGCTTCTGGGTTTTCGAATTTCGCAATCAAAAGACTTAAAAAGTATAAGAACCTGGTTTTAAACCTGGAATTGTGATATCGATCTGATAAGTACCACCTTCGTAAGGAGTACCGATAGGGCCAGGGATGGTTCCGGTGAGTCGGGTGAGATTATCGGATTTTGGGCTAACCCGAATACCCGAAGCATCTTTATCTTTCTCGCAATCTACGAGCTCTTTCTGGACTCTACCGAAATCTATCATCTTCAGAGATCCGATTGAAATCCCCCAAAATTGCGAAACTCTAATAAGGATGGATTTATTAACGAGTTTATTAATTATTTGGATAATAAATGGATCTTCTTTTCTTGCATTCTAAGGGATTATCGAACAGCTACTTTATTTGTATTGTTTTCTTTTTCAGTGTTTTTTTTCTCCTACATCCAATTGACAGTAATTATAGTAAAACCGGAATAAACCAAAATTGAATTTGATTTCTATTGTTGTTAACCGGTTTGAATATGACTTGGTTAAGGATACTTCAATTTACGGACCAATACCCGAGCACGAGGCAAATCAGCATTAAATTAGAAATTTAATATCCAAGCCAATTGGCATACAAAACCAACGTAAGTTAGCTTTCCATTTCGTATTACTTAAACATTTTTTTGTATTGGTGAATTGGCTATTTAGACCGTTTTCTAAATTTAATGTAAGATATAAACAGACACTATACTATTCTGAATTGAGAAAAGGGTAATAGCAAAAAGTAGGCTCAATTTGATAATCGCTTTAGTAAATAACCATGAGTGAACAGAGTGTGTTAGATAATTTTTCAAATTTAATGTAAGATAATTTTAATTACAGAATTGGCTATTTAGACCGTTTTCTAAATTTTTCAAAAATTTTATTATCTCCGTGTTATTGTTTAAAAGCACAATCGTCATATTACTCGTTACTCATTGCTATTTAATGTTATTTTTTTAAGAAATATTTTCCGTGCTACAGTTAAAAACACACTTTATTATTTCTGTTTACATGTTAATTTTTAGATAAAACATTATTATTTGCAGATATCATGTTTTTTTTACAAAATTCAAGATATCGGTTAAATTATTTTGATTTCTTTATTTTCAGTTTACTGGATTTGTCTTTACTGCATATTTATTTGACTAACTCAGTTATTGCAGATTTTTTTAACGTTATTGCAAACTTATTTTCCATTACTGAAGATTTATTAGAATAACTTAGTTTTTTTTTTCCAACCAAACATTAAATAAAAAAATCACTCCACAATTGGTTGCCCAAATTGGTAGAGTAGTGTTTACAAAAAAAAATTCTAAAAATAACACTCTAAAAGTTCGTGCCAAGCAGTCGGAGGAATACGAGGGATCATAAAATCAGGTAAAGAGGTACGATGCGAGGCAAAGTCATCAACCTGATTGGAGAAGGCGGGCCACTCTTTTGGAAATTTTACCATTGAGACAAGTTCAGCACAATATGTTTCAAATACTTGACACATTAACCTTTACTAGAGAAAGACTTTCATAATCCATACCAGTACTTCCAACTCCGTGTGCAAGGGTGATAATTTTTTCTATTAACACTTAGCACCTAACAACACGACCTGATCTTCTCGCTGAAGGCAAATCCAACCTAAATCTGTATTCGGGTCTGATGATTTCCATGAACCATCAATCAGACATCTAAGCGATGTAGAAGGGAGTTCCATTAATTCCCTATTTTCAAATTCCTCTATGGGAGATGTTTGGACCGCCTCCTAAGCCAAGTGTTCATTGTTTGCTCGATTAAATATGTCCGTGGAATTAGTTTGTATTCGTTGAACTACTTTTTTATTCCTACCTTTTCACAAAAACCATAATATCCAAGGAAAACAATTGGAACTACCATGTTCCTTTATATGGGATGGTATTCTCCAATATAAATAATCCAAATTCGTAAATTCCGACATTGTTGGAAAACAACTAGGTGTTGACGAAACCTTTGTTAGCATCCAAGTTTGTAAAGCGAAGGAACATTCAAAGAAGACGCAGATCTTTTAGCATTATGGCAGACTTATTTTCCATTACTGCAAATTTATTAGAGTAACTTAGTTATCGCATATTTTTTAATGTTATGTCAGACTTATTTTCACTTATAGACTTATTTTCCATTACTGCAGATTTATTAGACTAACTTACTTATTGCAAATTTTGTTAACGTAATGGCTGACTTACTTACAGAGTTATTTTTCATTACTGCAAATTTATTTAACTAACTCAGTTATTAAAGATTTTTTTAACGTTATGGCAGACTTATTTTCACTTATAGACTTATTTCTCGTTTCTGCAGATTTATGAGACTAACTTAGTTATCGCAAGTTTTTTTAATGTAATGGCAGATTTGTTTTCCATTACGGAATTATTTTTCATTACTACATATTTATTTGACTAACTCTTAGTTACCACAAGTTTTTCTAACGTCTTGGCAGACTTAATTTTCGTTACAGACTTATTTGCAATTACCGTAGATTTATTTTACTAACTAAGTCATCGCAGGTTTTCCTAACGTAGTGGCAAATTTATTTTCTATCTTAGTGGTAGATTTATTTACCCGTTGGTTACAAATTTATTTTCTATGTTGTCGCAGACTTATTTATCTTTTGGTTACAAAAATATTTTTATCATTTTCGCAAACTTATTCATCATCAAATCTGGACCATACGATTTAAGGTTTCAAGATGAAGAGAATTATGATGACTCTAACGTAGGGATCAAGATGATAAGTCTGTAAAAACATAATAATAAATCTGCAATAACAATTTTTTTTTACAATAAGTCAGTAATAGTAGACTTAATCCTAACTAAGTGTTTTAGGAAGGGGAGTTTTTTTTCTTGAAATTGGATTGATATTATATCATTGTGGCCATAGTTTTCAGCTCGAGCTTGTTTTGATCTTATATCAGACAATTGTATTAGTTGTATATGACTAAGATTAAGAACAACCGATTCAATAGATATTATACCTTGTTCCTTAGGGGAATAGTGAGTGATTAACAGATGCAACAAGAGCTTCACTCACATATGTTTTGACCTTCATCAATTTCAGCCTCCTTTGATTTCAGCCTCTTTCAATTTTATTGTTGTGTTGTGTTATTAGGCTTAGCAAACTCTTTTGTATTATGCTTTGTAAACTATGTTGTATTATGCATTGTAAACTATGTTGTATTAAAAGTGTGTTATATTCGATTCTTGTATTTAACAAAACTTGATGTCATATTAACAAACAAGTCCATGGTTACATTAGAACAAATTTACAGTCATTTAACAAAAAAATATGCGATAAATTTAACTCAATATACTCTTATTCTTAAATCCAAGCTCCATATACTCATATTCTTAAATCCAAGCTTAAGATAAGACCAATATAAGCTCAAATGAATACAAGTTATGATTCAAACCAAAATGTTAACCTTAAGTGAATACATTGTCATAAACTAATTACAACACAAACTCTTATGCAAGAATGAAATAATACACCATAGCCATGACCAAAGCACACACAACCATGTTTTTAAAACTCCTTAACTCCTGTATCTCTTTCTCATATCATTTGACCATGACTTTAACTCTCTAATCTCCTTCACAACATATAAATTTGCGATAACTAACAAATATATCTGCGTTGAGCAACAAATAAATCTGCGAATACTAACAAATAAATCAACGAGAAACAGCAAACAAATCTATAAACAAAAACAAATAAACAAATAAACAAATCTATAAACACAAACAACGCAACCATCAACCATGTTTTTCAAGCTCCTTAGCTCTTATATCTCTTTCTCATAGCAATATGACCATGACTTTAGCTCTCTAATCTCTTTCACAACATATAAATATGCAATACAATACTGCAATAGACATTAATAAATATGTGATTACTTAAAACAAATTTTCAATGAGCAACAAATAAATCTGCGAAAAATAACAAACAAGTATGCGATGAGCAACAAATAAATCTACGATAACTAACAAATAAGTTCGATGTCAAATCTGACATTTCATCAAACACCTTTCATACAATACGTTTTTACAACAAATTTTATATAAAAAAGCCATAAATCAAAGGAGATCCTCGACGTAGCTGCTGCTAGTGACTGAATCTGGCGTAACTGCTAGTGGCGAAGCCTAAGAAGATGAAGTAGAAGCAGCGGAGAAGAGAGAAGCAATGGTCTCGGCGGAGAAGGGAAAAGAAGGAAGACGTGACAGAGAAGAGAATAGAGAAGAAGGGACGGTGGAGAGGAGAAGAGAGAATTAGGGAGAAAGGGGAGAAGAGAGAAGCCACACCACATAAACCCAGCCACACTGAAGGAGAGATGGCGAGGAGAGTCACGAAAGAAGAAAGAAAAAAAAGAGGAGGAAGATAAAAATTTTAATTTTAGAATATAAAAAGAAATATTTTTTCAAAATTAAATGAAAATGGCAATTTTGTTAATTTAAAATAAAATCAGGTTACAAGGTCTTTTTACAATTTTTTTAGTTATACTTTTTTAAAGAGAAAATCATTTTAGTTATTTCACATCAAATATGGACCATTCTAAGTAATTATCACTAAAAAAAAGATAAATGAGTTTTATATCACAAGGAACCTAAAGAATACTAAAAGATGAAATACAGTAGAACCTCTATAAATTAATACTCGATAAATTAATAACTTCTCTAAATTAATAAATTATCTCAGTTCCAAGTTGGGCCAATGTAATAATTGACATATTTCGATAAGATAATAAGATAATAATTTTTTTGAAATCTCTATGTAAATATATGGTCCTATTAAAAACATAAATTAATAATTATATAAATTTATTTTATATATATAAGATATTTTAGTGAAATATTATTCTAATGTTGTTTATTTATTCGTAAATTTGTAATTTTTTTGGAGTTTATCTTTATTTTTTTTTAAATATCAAAAATATATGATATTATCTTCTCAAATTGCATCAAAAATTATTAAAAAAATTTATATATGCAATAATTATTTTCTAATGTGTAAATGCATTAAAACACATCGAAATATTATCTTCATTTTTTTACTTTTTATATAATATTTTTTTAATTTGAAAAAATTCTCTGTAAATTAATAATTATTAATTTATTGATTAATTAATAACCTTTATAAATTAATAAAATTTTCTGATCCAACATTATTAATTAATAGAGGTTTTACTGTATTTAAGACTCATACGCGCTTGCACCCTGGCTACAACTCTGGACTAATTAAACAATCTACCAGTTTTACCCCTGAAGCTAAGACCCACACACGCCTAAAAGGATAAGGGTAAATATGGTATTTAAACAGAAACCGACAACAAAAAGGAGATGACCGTTTGATAGATCCGCAAATCTCAGGCGTTTCAAATCATTTAATTAAAATTCCTTTCCAAAATTAATTACAATCTACAAAAAGAAAAAAAAAACTCTTTTTTCTTCCACTTCCAACGCTTGAATCCGATTCTCAAGCGATCGAATTCGAATACAGACCCAACTTGCATTTCTCCAAAAGCAAATTCCATTAAAACCCACTAAGAGAGAGCTCTCTGGTTCTTCTCTAGTTGCGTAGAACAACCCTAGAAGAAACAGAGAAGTGGTTTTGATTGTTTGATGGCGAATCATGTGGCGATGGAAGAAGATATAACTGAATCTGTGGTGTTAATGGCGGCTGCTGTGGCTTCTTCACCGATGACTCCGAAGACGGTGGTGGTTAAGGAAGATGAAGCTCATCATCCTTACGCGTTTCATGTTTCGGGACCGAGAAATGTTGCTTCTCCTAACTGGAGAGATCTCATTAACTCCAGTTGGTAAGTGCTCTCTTTTTTTTCCTAATGAAATTAGTTTCTATTTTTGGGTTTCTTCGTAGATTTAAATAAATTTTTTTTCTTAAAATTTTCTCTTTTAAGACCGTTCTTGTTGGGTGAATCTTAAATCTCTGAGATATAAACTTGAATATCTAGAAACTGCATTGTACCAAAACCCTGTTTCTATTCTTTAGATCTGAAAATTTGAAAAACATTTCAGCTTAATCTGTTCTTTAGTCATTTATGTAAGTTACAAATATTTTCCTTTTTTGTTCAGCTTGAGAATCCACAAGATATTATTACAATGGACCATGTTATAGCTGCACTACTCTGCTTTTAAGTCATAATATTATGTAATTTCATTTTTTTTTTGCTCTGGTTATTGCGTTTGAATTCTTCCTTGACTAAGAACCACTTTGAAACCAGGAAAAAGATTAATTTTGCATAGCATTGTTCTTCATTACACATATATGTTGTCTGAAGCAAATCATGTAATGTCAGAGAGGTTATAGTCTGGTTTCTTAATAGACTTTTGTTCTCAAGTTTTATAACTAGAGAATTTGTTTAGTGTGAATTGCTGAAGTCTTAACAAGTTTTAACCTTTGGGTTGATTTTCTCTATATATAGGAAGGATTCTAACTACAAGAGAACAGTAATGGCATGCTTTATTCAAGCAGCTTACTTACTTGAACTCGACAGACAAGAGAATCGAAACGAGCAAAACGCTCTCGCTCCAAAATGGTGGATTCCTTTCAAGTACAAGTTATCGCAAACGCTGATTGACCAAAGAGATGGATCCATATTTGGCGCTGTTCTTGAATGGGATAGAGCAGCTGCAATGGCTGATTTAGTTGTCATCAGACCAAGTGGAGCACCAAAAGCAGTACTTGCGCTGCGAGGAACGATACTAAAGAGTCATACAATGAGGTGTGATATCGAAGATGATCTACGGTTTTTAGCTTGGGAAAGCCTTAAAGGTTCTGTGAGGTTTAATGTTGCTCTCGAGGCTCTGCAATCAGTAGCAAAGAGATATGGGAGTAGTAATGTTTGTGTCGTTGGTCATTCGTTAGGAGCTGGTTTTGCTTTACAAGTTGGTAAAGCTTTGGCTAAAGAAGGATTATTTGTGGATGCTCATTTGTTCAATCCGCCTTCGATATCTCTCGCTATGAGCTTAAGAAACATCGGTGAAAAAGCTGGTTTCGCTTGGAAAAGACTCATGTCAATGCTTCCTCCAAAAACCGAGGCTATGATACCGAATATTAACGAAGGAGAGAATTCTAACGCTGGTAATGTTTCAGGGTTTAGGAACTGGGTACCGAGTTTATACGGGCAGAATCAGAAATCTTCTGTGGATTTGAGAAAATGGGTTCCTCATTTATATGTGAACGATAGCGACTATATCTGCTGCCACTACACTGACCAAGATGGAGTAACTGAGAGAAGAGAAGTGAACAACAACAAGGAGAACAATAGTCCTGTTGTAAACGCCAACTCTCAAGCAGCAGCGAAGCTTTTCGTAATGTCGAAAGGGAAACAGAAGTTTCTCGAAGCGCACGGGTTAGAACAATGGTGGTCAGATAATCTAGAGCTTCAATCAGCTATTCATAGTAGCAAATTGATCAGTCAACAACTCAAGTCATTATACAGTATCAAGTAAACATCTCCATCATTCAATAAACACATTTGCTTTCTCTCTTTATGGTTTGATCTAAGAACACTTTTCCATGAAATGTAACAACAAAAATGTAAGAAAGAAAAAAATGAAAATAATTTTTTTTCCATCATTGAAGTGTTATTAAGAGCAATTTCATATTACAAAACAGAGTCGTTCGAGAACAACCAAAGGGAACATTTCCATGTGCAATTTTCAGATTGGTGATTACCTAATTAAGATTGTGCCAAAGAACTTAACAATCATATGGGACCACAAAATACATAAGTTGAGAGTTTGTGAATATATATTAAAATGCCATGTGCATTCGACCAACATTATCAGACAGGACTTACCATCAGGATCCAACTCAAATTTATGTAACAAATACAGGTTTCAGATTCCAGACACTTAAGGGTCATTACACTGTTTCTAGATTAAGATCAAACCAATCAAGCATTTGAGATAGGATCAGGTTCTTGGGATTTTAAAGGCCAAGAAAAAAAGTAGTAGAAGGATCAAATCAAACTCTGATATGATAAGCTCACCAAGAAAATTACAAACTCTACAGAGATATTATTTGTTTGTCTACAGATTAATCAGCAATTAACTCTCCCTAACTTCAATCAGTAGCCAAGCCTTATGAACAATCAAATCATCAAACAACATATAGAGAAAAAAAAAAGGGGAAAAAACAAAACTAGCCGAGATGTTTCATACATACAAGGTTAATAATGTTTTCACGGAGTCTCCTATGGCCTCGTAAAGACGCCCCAAATCTTACTTCGGCCAAGATTCTCCGCTAACTTCTTAGCTCCTTCGACATCCATCTCTACGAGCTTTTGTAAATGCGAGCAAGCACCAGCAGTAACGACTTGTTTCCTGCATTTCTTAGAAGTTACAAGCAGTTCCAATGCAGAGACTGTGTAACGCTGATCCAATTTCTTAATCTTTGGGTCCAAAAGCTGAACAAGACTGACTATACCCTTCTCATTCTTCTTGAAAATCTTTCTGTTATTCGTGCACACCAAAAGTACCGATAAAGCTTTAGAAGCTGCTTCTTTCTCTTCAATAGCTTTACCATCTAACATATCAATCAATGGACCAATACATCCGCTTTCACCCATTTCCTTTCGGCTTTTCGAGCTAAATCCTAATGAAGAAACAGCTTCAGCAGCTGCAATTCTCACACCTAAAACCCCACAACTCAAAACCGGAACCAAACGAGGAATAAACCCTTCGGATATAACAACTTCTCTAACAATAGGACACAAAGCTAAATTCTTCAAAAGCACAACACCAACTTCAAGACTCTTAACATTAGAAACCAAATCCCAAAAACCCTTCAAACACTGAATCCCACCTTCTCTAACCACAGATATAATCAAATCCTCATCCCCATTACTTAAATTAGCTAAACATCCAACAGCATTCTCTTGAGCAAGACTCGTACCCGAAGAAACCATTGAAACAAGAACAAACACCGCATTCTCCTCTACGAAATTCTCTTTAATCTCACCAAACAAAGCTAAATTCCTCAAAACACCAGCAGCAAACGCTTGAGAACCAGGACTACCACTTTGACAAATCTCAAGTAAAGATGAGATTCCACCTCTACAACCAATAGCTCTACCATTCTCTTTAGAAAAACTCAAACTTTGTAAAGCAATACAAGCTTTCTCTTTAGCAAAACCACTTCCTGATTCAAGAACACGAAGAAGATGGTTTAACAAAGATAAACCTTCAGCTAATAAAACATGTTTACTACTCTCAACCATTGAGATTCTCGAAATCACAGACACAATCTTCTCCTTCATTACTAAAGAAGACGAATCAAGTAACCTAACCAAAACAGGAACCAGTCCTTGAGCTACAGAGATCATAACATTCTTATCATCTTCTTGAAGTAACTCAATCAACGAATCAATCGCAGAATTCTTCGATTCGATTCCACCGATCTGTAATCTGATTACCAAATTCCTCGCTTCTAATCGAATCGTTTCCTTCTTCGAGAATCCTAAGTTATTATCAAGTAGAAGACCGCTTCGAATTAGAACCTCAGCGTCTTTCACATGTCGATCGAGTCTCGCCATGATTGAATCAACCTCGCTCTGAGTTTTGAGCTTTCCTTCAGCTAAATCTGGTCCTTCGCATCTCGATGCAACGGAGACGGCGTCGTTTAGAGTATCACGAACGGAGTGGAGAAGATCTATAGCGAGTTTGTTTGAAGAAGAGGCGGCGAAATCGGAGAAATCGGTGAGGTGAGTTTTGAGATCGGTGAGTTTGGCGCGAATTGAAGACCATTTGGATTTGAAGCTGAGAAGGTTGGGGATGGAATCAAGGAGAGTTGAGATTATCTCCGTTAAACTCTTAACGCCGTCGTCGGAATTAAGTACCGGCATCGGAAAAGTTAGGGTTTGACTGAGAGGAAAGAGAGAGAGAGGTGTGTGACCGTGCGAGTTAATGTGAAGTGTGAATGCTTTGTTGCCAGTTGGGAAAGAGCGAAAATACAGGAAGGAAGGAGGGAAAAGAGAGAAAGTTCACGCGCTTTGTGTTAGCGCGTGAGTTTTTTATTAGACTTCGTCAACTTCAATGATCAGAATCTTCATGCATGTTACGTGGACAAACCGGTATCGATATTTTTCATTTTTTATCTATTTGAAAAGTATAACTTTTTTTTATCCTTTTTTATTTGGACTTTTTTGGGGGCATAATATTTGGACTTTAGGAATAAAATAAAGGTTGATTTCGATGTCCAACTCTTTTCTTGTGCGTAAAGTGTTTCTATGTTGTCGAATTTTATACGAAAGTATTATGTAATGACAGATAATTGCTTAGCAATTAAGAGTGTATAGAATTTCAACCAAGTCATATTAGTTTTGTGGTTTCATATAGAAGTGGTTTTGACCATAAACTGATGAAGATTGGATTTGGAGTCAATTTTTTAATTTTGTACTGTAAAAAATGGGTAAGTGACGGCTCTTGATTTTCTCTGTCGTACATCCCTTTTGAACCCATGCAATAATCTCTCATTTGATAGACTGATCCATGTGGTTTTCATGCTTTTTAGAAACTCCTAATATTTTATTTTTTATATTATATGAGAAATTATGTGAGAGACTACCAATGTGGATGCTTTAACAAAATCACTCTAGAAGGAAGTTGTCCTCGAGCAACACAACTAACGAGAAATCACCATCTACTGCAATCCCTTGATGAAATCAAAGCATGAACTTAGTCAACCTTAAGTCGCTATCCTCGAGCAATGAGAGAGAGAGAGCGCCAAGAACATCACAAAGGCCGCCAAGAGACACCAAAATCAAGCGACGCCGTGACAAATGCATGAGAAAGTCCAAAGTTAGTTCTCGAGTGCGTCAAGTTGAATCTCCACATACCAGTAGCCGAGGAAAAAAGATAACATATCGGTGGTCTCTTTCTTGGCAGTGGTAAGAAAAACCCGTCACCAGTGGTCGCTCAAAAACTTTTTCTATATTTTTACGGAAAGTCTTAAAATATTTTTTTTCCGGAGATTGGAGAGGCAATTTCTTTTCTTATAAAATTAACAAAATAATAATTAAGATCCTAGTTCCGCTAACAAACTATTTGATAACTCCAATATGCTTTTCTAGTCTTAAATAAATGTTGTTCAGGATAAGTCTCTTACAATAGAATTTGACAAAATAAAAATAAAAAATAGTCTCTTATATTAGAGTCTTAGACACACTTGATGTCAACTAATATAAATAAATAGTAAGATATTATAATCTTATTCTACATTTTTACAGGTTAACTAAAACTCTGTTCGTGTACAAAGTTATAGCGACTCAAAAAAAAACCGACCAAATAACCAATTTGTAGAACAAAAACAATTTTCTCGATTTCAAATAATATATAAGAGATTTTTGCCTAACCTAATTTGGCTTGAGAGGAAACAGTTGGCAAAGGCTTCATAATAAGAAAATGTCTTAATAATGCAAAGCCATAAAGCTAAATAAAAGAAGAGTTGGTATGAGTTGACCAATGACTAAACCCTGCTAAGATTTTTAAATTGTTTACATGCAACTTAACGTATTATTTTATAATACAAAATCATTCGGAAAAAAAATCTAACTTTACAGGCCTACAGCTACAAGGTTTCAAAACATTACTAAAAAAAATATATATATAACAACAGATAATTTAAACAACATTTTTTGAACAATTAGGTTTCATAACCAATGACGCTGATGTATTAATAATATAACAACTCAAAATCTTCAGTTAAATATCTAATTAATTCTGATAAAATGACTTTTATACACTCGTTATTTAAGAAGATGTGGCAAATACATGTTTTTTGAATACCCTTTAAGCATCCTCATTAGAATCTTTCAATGAGTTTTGCCTAATTATTTATAAAATAAAAAATAATAACAAAAGAGGATGGACAGTGAAATGGGGTTCTCCATACAGAAACTCTTCAAAACAATTGGGAAAATCCAGGTGACAAATGTTTAAATGTAATTGGCTCAACTTCCTTTAATAATTTAATTTAATTTTTAATATGCAGGGTGATATTAGACAAAATTATGTGAGGGAGGAGAATACTCGTATCTTAACAAGCCAAGCCGAGCTGTCGGGTCGAAGATTATTATTACGAGGAGGAATAAGAGTTGTGTATTATGTTATGTTTCGAATTTATATATCTTCGAATTAAAAGTTATAGATTTATATTTTTTGAATTAAAAGTTCGAAACCTCAGAACTCACCGATCCGGGTTTAAGTTGGTTTACTGTTTTAAAATTACATGTTAACCACAAAAACCGATTCTAAACCGATTCTAAAATTACAAGTTACATGTTTTAAATTTACTTTTTTTTTTTATGAGAACATGAGTTTTAATCTTTAAATTTCTCCGGTCACTCTCTTTTCAGTAATTGATAAGCTCTCTTAAGTTAGTAGTACTATAAAATAATGTGTTTTCTCAAAATTTAAATTGAAACTCAAATTATTTATGTAGAACATATTAAAATCAGACCAATATTTGGTTTAAATTAATTAAAATTGAAAACTTTTTAGGCAAATAAGTCTGGAGGATTTACAAAAAAAATCTTTAACTTTGTTTCTACAGAAAAAAAATACATTTTTTTCTGGCAAAAAAACTATAAAATTTAGAACACCCGATTTTTCTTTAAAATATTTTAAAAAAAGTTAAAATCATCATTATATATTTATAGTTCGATTATATATATATATATAACTGTTTAGTTTTCACTCGGTTCTAATGTCATTAACTAAGACTTAAATAAAACCAATTCAGTTTCAACTTTATGATGATTAAGTTGCAGTCTCAATTAATCTCAATCTGAAGAAACCAATGAAAGATCCCCCCATAAAACCTTTAAATTCCTTTAAACCAAAAGGAACAACCGAGGAAACGAATTAACCTTTGATCCATTTGCCCAAAATCCGGATATGTAATTTCTGACGATTTCGTGTTCCGTAAGACCCATTAAAAATTTTCTTTGGCCCATCAATATGAATTTGGTTCATTTTGCCTAACTCTTCCTTTTAGCTTCTCTCTGAAGCCAATTTCTTCTACTTTTGGACATTATTTTGGGCATAGTTTATAAGCAAACCAAATTAGGGCCCGTTTATATCAATTTGATTAAATTCTTCCATTTTCAAATTTTTAATTCTTTTCTTTTTAACAACATTTTTTTACATTTTGTGTGTTCTCCATTTTATATGTTAGTGTCGTACTAATGACTATTTCCGATTTGTTGTGTGTGATATGAACTTTTGTTTTCGGGCATAATTGTTTGAAGTCTCGAGTATCACACAATCAGGCAGACCACTTGGCTCGTGTTGCTAGATCTTCTACTAGAATAGATTTCTTTGTAGATTATTTTATTTTAATGTAACTCGCCACACCACTTCAAGTTTGTAAAAAAAAGTCTCGAACAAATAAATGAATTCATGGTTTCGGAAAAGGTAGAAGAGAATAAAATATCAATAGTACATATATTTTTCACTTAACTAGGACATCATTTGACAACAATATATTTTCTTTTAATAAATAATAATGGTTCTGTTTTTTTTTTCGATCCAATAACTTTATTCAATCGGAAGTACAAACTCAGTATATTCGAAACTTTCAAAAAACAAATTCTGAAAAATAATAATAGTTTGTTATGAACAAAATTTTTTAAGAGAATTGTTCTTTTGTTGTTGTTATTATATATAAGTGATAAGATTATATATAGATATACAAAAAAATTAGGTTTAGCTTGAGCAATAAGTAATTTAAAATATTCTAATGGCTTTATAATATATATCCATATAATAATATGGGAAATACTATAAAAACCTCCAACTTAATATATTTTTGTTTTTAAAATTTCTATTTTTTTTTATAAAATCTAAAAACAAAAAACTAAAATTAAAATCTAAAATCTAAAATCTATAATCTAAAAACCACTAAAAAACTCTTAAACATTCATGGTCTTAAACCGAATAGAACCAAACCAAATCAACCAAAAGTAAACCAACACAAACCAAACTAGTGTTTATATCCCTTTAATTAGTAAAACTTCCGGATTTAAAGTTTGAAAGTTTATAATTTATCTTTTAGATATTAGGATTTAGATTTTGGAAATAGAACTTCATGTTGATAGCATGAAGTCTATAAGTAAAAGAAAGTCTATAAGTAACAACTATTCATGAAGCCTGCGTACAAATGTCCACAATTTTTCAGTTTGAGTAGTCAATTAACCTTTTTTTTGTTATAAAGACAATTATGGGCCAAAGGTAAGAGTCTCCCTTACCAAGTAAGGCTTTATGTAGATTTTCTCTTAAAAAAGTTATAATCTTTTCCAAGTAGACTCGAATTCAGGAGTTTTTATTTTTTTGGAGAGATCTGACACGCCACTGACCCAAAAACGAATTGATTAGTCGGTTAACCTTAACATAGTATATCTTCAACATGTGTGCTGATGAAGACATGTGGTGCATCCCTTCCAAACAGTATTGGGTTCGGGTTATTGTCAATCAACATTTGGTGAAACGCCTCCTTGACACGGTCACAGTAAATGTAAGGTTTTGCAGCTCTGGTTTTGGGTTCTCCATCAATATTCCCATCTGAAGTTAGTTTCTAATTCGGTAGCTGACTAGTGGTATCTCTACTTGGTCACTTTTGCTTTTATTAGTTCCTATTCTGGGAAAATTTGAGGCACCTTTTGTTTTTCTTGGAAGATTTTGGATTGTCTGTGTGAGTTAGTATAATCAAATCCTCCTCTTCTGCTTTCTAGTTATATATATGCAATTTTTTCTTACGATTATGATGAATGTTGGAGATATGTGTGGATAGAGGATATAGAATAAGTCTATAACTTAACAATCTGATCTGAGATAGTGATGTTTGAGTACAAAGGGGTAAGCTTCAAAACAGAGGCTTTACAAGTTTTTTAGTGTGAATTTTGTAATGTGTGTAATTTATATATTTTCTATTGATGTTGTTGATACCTAGAAACCCAAATTTGCAGTAAAATAGGTAAACTGGGGAAGAAAGCAAGAAAATTTGCCAAGAAAAATCATTAATATTTGAAGTAGCCTTGTGATTGTATTGATGATGCATCATTAATCTTTGTGATGATTATTGTATTGTAGGAAAATGAATTTTGATAGGCCAAACTTGGTTGATGATGAAGAAAACAGTCTTGAAGATATGAATGATGAGAATGAGAAATATCTCAAGAAACCGCTTCTTCAAAGACGGCTGAGAAAGGAAAAGGTACAAGTAGTTTAGGTAGACGTCGTGCTAAGTGCTGGAAAAACTTCACATTAGGAGAAAAATATTCTAATGGTACAATTGATGTTACATGCAAGCATTGTGGTAAGAACTATAGATTGAATCTGTGTAAAAATGGAACAAATACCATGAATCGTCATATGACATCGTGTTCAAGGACTCCTGGAAGTACACTTAAAAATAGTTTTAGAAAGCTGGATATGATGGTTTTTCGTGAAATGATTGCAGCGGCTTTAATTCAACATAATCTCCCATATTCATTTGTTGAATATGAAAGGATTAGAGAGGCTTTTGCTTATGCTAATCCTTCTATAGAGTTTTGGAGTAGAAATACAGCAGCATCAGTTGTCTTCAAGATTTTTGAGAAGGAGAAAAAGAAGCTTAAGGATATCTTGATTAACATCCTTGGTAGGATTTGTTTGACAACAGATCTTTGGCGAGCTATAACTATAGAAGGTTATATTTGTTTGACAGCTCACTATATTGATGTTGATTGGGTTTTGAAGACAAAGATACTATCTTTCTGTGCATTTCCGCCTCCACATACTGGTATTGCTATTGCAATGAATCTTAGTGAGTTGTTGAAGGACTGGGGATTAGAGAAGAAATTATTTTCTCTAACAGTGGACAACGCTTCAGCAAATGATAACATGCAAGGTATTTTAAAGAGAAACCTACAAAAAGATTTGGTGTGCAATGGAGAGTTTTTTCATGTGAGATTTTCAGCACACATCTTAAATCTGATTGTGCAAGATGGTTTGGCTGTGATTAGTGGAGCTTTGGAGAAAATTAGGGATAGTGTTAAGTTTGTGAAGGGATCCAAGATTAGAGAAAACATGTTTCAAAACTGTATTGAAACAGTTGGTATACAAGCTGAAGCAGGTCTGGTTTTAGATGTCACAACTCGCTAGAATTCCACTCATTTGATGCTCTCTAGAGAAATCTAATTCAAGGATGTCTTACATAACCTTGCAGAGGTAGATAAGACTTATAGGACTTTTCCGACTGATTTAGAGTGGGAAAAAGCTGAACTGATATGTGATCTCTTGAAACTGTTTGCTGAAATTACAAAGATGATTTCTGGTTCATCTTATCCCACATCAAACATGTACTTTATGCAAGTCTGTGCGATTAAATCTTGGCTGAGAGATCATGAAGATTCTGATGATCAAATTATCTGTAAATTGGTGGCGCCAATGATCGAGAAATTTGACAAATATTGGGAAGATTTCAGTGACATACTTGCAATTGCTGCAGTTCTTGATCCAAGATTGAAGTTTGCAATTTTGGAGTATTATTACAATACCTTGGATCCATACACTAGCAAGTCAAACTTGGCTCATGTGCGTAGCAAAATGGTTAAGCTTTTTGGTGCTTATGAGAGAAACACAAGCAACATCACCGCAATCACTTCACAAATTTTACGAGAGGACATTCTATCTGGATACAATGTAAGTCTATTCTACAAGTCTTTTCTATTTATTGTTATGTGAATTCAGAATGTGGTTATTAGATTGATAGTGTGATGTGAATAATTGCATTAGGTTACAGTTTTACGATTTACTGTTTTTTAGGTGACTGGATTATATGGTTTTTTCTGTTTTCATGTCTCTGACTCATATTTAGATTCATAGGATGATACATACTGATTTTTAGGAGTTGTTTCTGATTTTATGAATTTTTTACTGATCTTACCTCAGGGGCTTTATTATTTTTACTCTCAAAAGACTAGTGGTGGTATTGGAAAATCACCCCTAGACACATATTTAGATGAGCTAGTACTAGATATGGTTACATTTAGAAGTTTGAATGTGGTAGCTTATTGGAAAAATAACTCGAACCGTTTTAAAGAGTTGGCGTCAATGGCTTGTGATGTTCTTAGCATTCCTCTCACAACTGTGGCGTCGGAATCATCTTTTAGCATAGGTAGCCGTGTTCTCAACAAATATAGGAGTTTCCTCTTACCTATACATGTTCAATCTTTGATATGTGTAAGGAACTGGTTTTGGGACTTTCAAGAAATTGGTAAGAACTCCACGATTTATTTGTATATTGTAGGTGATGAGTTCTAAGTCCTAACTACATTGTTTTGCATATTGTAAGTGATGAGTTCAAGTTTATTGATGAGGAAGGGGAAAAAGCATTAAGCATAATGTGATGGATTAGTCACTTTGATCTTGTGTAAGTTTGAGACTTTGAGTTATACTTTGATCCTGATTTCATTTTGGTGGTGATATTTCTCTATAAAAGTTAACTTAAATCTCCCTCTCAAGTTAACTACTTTTTTTTGTGTTGTTGAAAATTTGGAATATTTGTAGAAGAGATTTGTGGTTATACATTATGATTAATCGTAATCGTAGGAGATGCTAAAGATTCGCTCTTTTGCTACATCTTTATTTTTGCTTTCATCTATGTTTTGCTTCATAATTAAATATGTAAATATATCTTTAGAAATTTTTTCATAATTTATTTTAAAACAACTTTCATGTCATCGTACATTAGGAGAGTTTTGTAGAATTAATTATTTATGTTATGTATTTAGTATATAAGGTTAATGAACCATTCACTTTTTATAGTTTATACATTAGTGAATAACAAAAATATGAAATTGGACTGTCCATGGACATGCCCATATAAACATAGTTTTATTGGACGTGGACCGTTTTTAGACCATTATCCATTACAGACCGACCAATATAACCCATAAAAAATAATAGTCCATATGGACACGCCCAATTGGACGCTGAACATCCCAATTGACACCTCTACTGTGACCACTCAGCTTTTGAAGACTCACGAACTATATGTTACAGAGGTTGATTACCTTATTGGCTCTTTCATGTATAGTCAGAGTACATAAGATAAAAATTTCAAGATCTTCATCCTCTTAGATGTATTGTTTTAATTTTTTATGTAAGATAATACATTTTACGTGAAGTATATATTTTATTTTAAATGAAAATTGCATTTATTTTGTTTAATTTCAAACTATGAAATCTGCGAAATATATATATAATATCGTGATATTGAATCAATTAATACCAAATAATTGAACGGGTAGAAAATTTTTTTTTGTCCACAAAGAAGAGTTACTAATATAATTTGTAAATAGTTTAATGCTACATCTAGTTTTTTTAATGAAATATGGAGTGACCCCAAATGTTTTTTTTTTTTAATTTTTTTTTATTGTTAGATATCTTATAAAAGACATAATAAATAAAAAACTTGATTGTGACATCCGCTACCAAAATTCTCCAAACAAAAACAAGACAAACGATATTAAAAGATAACAAAATATATTTACATTGAAAAGAAATTAAATAAAACTAATGTGTATTATATTTGTATCGAGTGGTATTTCTCCTTGACAAATGAGACAAGGAAATCAAAATGAAGAGAGATGTGGTGGGGACATCATCGAACATAGCCATATGGGTTTGCTTCACCGTCCGCTTCCCAACCCACCCTTGGGCCCCACTTTTTCAGTCGGCCGATCCATTTCGCCGGCAGCTACCGTCTCACTCGTCAGCCACTTCCCTTATTTATATACAATATCTTGTTCTTTTAAGAATTTTTCATTTAGTTCCAAATTGCCATTTATTTATCCAAACTAATTTGCTTAGTTAATATCTAAATCGTCGTAATAAAGTTGAAAAAACTGTTAGAGGCGTATGATTAAAATCCAGAGCCGATTTTTTTTTTAACACATATTATGCGAATTAATGACACGTAAACAACGCTAATACAAATCACTAGACTATTTTTGATGCTTAATCATAACTGATTATTTACTTCAAAGATATAACCGATTAAATTAATTTACTGGTAAGAATATGAAATAGATTTTGGTTGTTATTTTAATATGATTCATTTAGTGTATTGCACATTAAAATCAATAATTTTTCTTTACATAGTATGTTAAAACTACACTAAATATATTATAAAATGATTAATTGTAAAGAAACAAAAGAAAACTTCAAACATATATTAAAAACCAAAAAAAATTATAAACAGTAAACAAAAAAAATAGCAACTTAAAGTAACATGAATAAAATATAAATATTTATAGACAAAAAAAACTACAAATTTGCTTTAAAACAATTTATCCACAGTGTTCTAATCTAGTATATATATTATCTGGAAAACTGAACACAAAACATTAAATGGTAAACAATAAATAGGATTAGAATCACATTCTCTTCAAATTTAAATTGTAATAAGGATATTTATCTATGTGCTTGAAATTAATTATACATAGGATTGACAATTGTATTGGTTTTCATTTAGTTAGAATATTTTTTTTAATTTTGATTAATTTAATATCTAATTCGGTAGGATTTGCTCTAAATTGTTTTAATGAAAGTAAAGAACATTATTCATTTGGTGTAGGTTTGATTCAAATAACAGAAATTTGTTATTGCTACATGGAAATAAAATAATTCGATGTTGATAGCACATTAAATATATTATAAACAATAAAAAATCTACAAATATATATTAAACGAAAAAATAAAAATATTCATAAACAATAGAAAAAACAAATTAAAAGTATATGAACAAAATAAAAATATTTACAAATAGTGAAAAACCAAAACAAATTATAAATTTATATCAAAATAATTGACTCACGGTATACCGTGGATTTGAATCTAGTAATATATAGTAAAAAAAGTTAAAGTTGAGACTCCTATTATTATAGGATCCAGAGTTGGGCCTCGGGACGGTTGCAACTATTCTACAATAGAAAACACAAGTATCTGCAATGCATTAAAACTAATGATCTAAAACACATGATGTTACTAAAGACTATTCGAACTGTAACGTATGCAATTGTGATATCTTTTTCTTTAGCGAGTTTTCCCTAAAACTCGAATATATTGATATAAAACATAGAAGCTCATATACCAACGATACTTCTAATATTTTTTTTGTCGGCTGATACTTCTAAACATGTAATCAAGTAATTATAGATGTAACAGCAATAAAAGGCAATAGTTCTCTACTCACTATGGTTATTAGTTTGCAACTAGCTCAGCAATAATGTAGGGAACAAAGGAAATCAATTCTAGTAAAAGAAAAGACGAGAAGGGAGATATGGGCAGTGGTAGTTTTTATAACAGACAAAAGAAATAATAATTTCATCAATCAATCTCTTATAGATTCTGTACATGTCTTTGTGTTTTTATATATTTTTGTATTTGTACGTGGCGAACAAAAATGATGAAAGTATTATGCGGATCCTGTAGCGTAGGAGTGTCTGCATGTTATCACTTTAGGGTTGCTGCTAGTTTCCGATTTTGAGAGCTCTCCGTCGTTTTTGAGATCGTTTCGTATGAATGCATTTTAATGTCTACGTGGAAAGGAAGTTAGAATTTTTTTGGTTAGATACATGCATGCAAACAAATAAAAAGAGATGGGACTAGACATAGATAGACATGAAATCTTTGGACTAACGGACTGCTCATTTAATCATGTCTTCGAATTGTTGCTTTTAGATTTACATTTTTGTTTGGCTTTATTATGTGTGTGACAATATCGACATGCGGGTCATATACAACATTGCGTGTTATCAATTCAACGCGGACCCTTCGGTTATTGATAATCAATACCATTAGCTACCTAGGGTTTGATTGGTTTAAACAGAGCGAAAATAGAAAATATTTTCAGATCGATAAGCCCAAGGTGCTGGTTATAAATGTTATTGAACGATTCTTATATCGAGTTTAACAGTTAGAAATGTTTTAACAAAAAAGAAAAAATAATAACAGTTAGAAGTGTGTGTATTTGTGAGACATTTTGAGGAGTTGGCTTCGTGGATTCGGTGATTTTTAAACAGGAATTATCAAAAAGTCATATTATACAAAATCTCTATTAAAAATCAGAAATCGAAATATTACAAATAGAATAAGAATCCTAATTTCATCATGACTAATTAATTATTTTTTTAATCCATAAATGAATCACTCGATATATAAACCATAAACCAATATAGGAAAATAATTAAAGAAATAACTCATAAAAAAATTATGATACTTAGGTTTATTTCTAAAAGTTCATCAATTTAAATGGAAGGTATGACTTTGGTGACTGGTGAGTGTTTTTTTTTGGGGATAATTAGAGTTATATTATTTTAAAAATAAGAGATATTCAGAAGCTAACATCGAGGATTACCTCCAAGGTCTTTTTACTTTTTCTTATTTTTTATTGTGCGTTTTTTTAAACTTTGAATGATTTTGTATATATATATTTTCAATACTAAAATTAAATTTCAAATCTTAAATCATTATAACTAGAACCAACAAGTATAAATGAACAAGTTGGAATTTTAATGCTAACGTTAGTTAGATAATCATTACGAGCTAGGAATACATCCCCTAATTGGCCTTTGGATGCTAAATTTGTATATTATCGTAGAAAGTTTCATTCTAAGGACATTTTTTTGGGAGAAAGAACCAAGTTGGATAAGAAAATTTTAGAAAATACTATTCTTTTTATGTCAACATTTTTAGAAAAGACGATTCAAATAATTAATTGTAGAGTGGAAAAATGGAAAAAAAAAAAAGCTCATAAAGAAAATGAAAAGCACAAAAGATACCTTGACAGAAGCCAACAAAACACTGACTACTTGGTATGCCCAAGTCTTTTCAACTATTAAAAGAGCACCAACTCATATACATACAAAATTGCATGTGTGCATATGTACATAGATGTTCGTTTTAACGGTCTACTAACCATCTCGCGTAGGATGCATGGTGGTTGGAGTCTGCACTCCTACCAAATTTAATGTAGTATTTGAAATTTATGGTGACAAATAATTTAAAAGAGCCGCAGAGGTAATAATGTAAAAATTAGTGGTTTAGAGATTTTTTTTGTTTTTTTTTGTTTTGTAAAATGTGAAGTAGTTATACCATTTTTAAGTTTGTGATAGAGGTTATAGAAAACAAAAAAAGATAAAAATACTGAAAATCTACTACAAAGACTAAGAAACAAGAAGCACATAAAAATGGACCAAAATGCAGCAAAGAAGACACACGAGCGAAACTATCCAGCAGAACTTAGATGAAGAAACATCGATTCTGAGCGATGAAGCTCGGACATTCACGAGTCCCATCTTAGTTGCCACGAGCAAACCCCATTCGAGATCCTCCTCAAAACCTCAAGAACAAGCACGCCTACAACTTCTCCGCAGTCTAACGCGAAAACGGAACCGCTCCAACAGATTAGAACACATCCGGCAGCACAGGAGCCTCTTCGGACAGCCAGAGAAGTTGCCTCCGACCGCCAATCTCGAGCTTAAAAAGCTATAGGAATCATCTCCCACATGTGCGTAATAACCGCGGAGAACGAACCAAAAATCCACCGGTTTAGTTATTATACTATTAATAAACGTAGGAGATAATTTTTGTTTTTTATAAGCTACTCTTTCTCTTTCATTATAAGTGTAGTTTAAGGTTTTTAAGCATATTAAAAAAATAGTGAAATTTTTTCTTTTATCCTTCATTCACAGAGGTGTGCCTATGCAGATAGAAAAAATGCATTCACCTTGGCCACCCCCCGTCAAATAGTAAGCAAATATTAGTACCTCCAATTTTCAAATTTGTTTTTTGATATATTGATGAAATATATATTTTACTGTGATTTTTCTTGAGTTTAAATTTTTATTTCATATATTAAGAAAATAGAGTTAATTATTTTTTATATTTTACAAAATTTATTTCAAATTTAGTATTTTTAATAGATTGAAATAATGTTAATTAGAAATAGATTACAAAATCAGATAAATTATATTTTATAGCTTAAGAAATATTTATAGCTTAAGAAAATATTACAAAATTTATCTTCATAAAAAATAGTGTTTATTATCTCTAATTATTATAAAACATATGTTAAAATTTAGTTCCAATATATATTTTATCACAATATATATATATATATATATATAACAATTTTTTCCGCCTTAGGTCTTCAACCCGTGGCATGGCTTTGCTCATTAATACACTAAAAAAGGTTTTTTATTGATTATTATATTAAAATAATAGAGATAAAAATATAAAAAATTTCAAAAAACTGCATTGGTGTAACATCCCGGTTTTAGAAAATATGATGGTAAATGAAGTGCGCTTAAAAGATCATAAATATTTTCTTTTGTATATTAGTTAAATGTCTAATATATATCTATTAGTAATATATTAAATGAGTCAAAAATATTTTCTTAAGTGATTTAGTTTTTTTTTTTTAATTAAATGAACATTATATAAATTATATCTTTTAGATGATTTTACCTTTCATGAATTTAAAATTTAATTTAGTTATATTTCTAACGAAATTTAAGGTAATATTTTTAATTCTTAAGTTTATCTTTTTAAATGTACTTCCATAATAATAGTATTAGGATGTTGTTAGCAGGTATATCATTTTTGGTTTGTATTCCTAAATTATGCTATAATTGTATCAAAATTTCTATCCATATTAGTAAAATATGATGCTATGTGTTATGTCTTTTGATCATGTATATATGATATTTATTAGTCTATATATATATTTTTTATTTTTTTGCTACTCCTTCTGTTCCAATTTTATAAGAGTTTTTAGCCATTTTCCTTGTTTTATTTTATAAGGATTTTTCAAATATCAATGCAGGTATTTTAAAACAACAAGAATATTAAATGATGAAGTTGACAAACTTTCAAAATGTTCATTGCATTCTCGTTGCTTTTTTAGTTTTTCAAAACCTTTTTAATGATGATTTTGTTTAAAAAACAATTTCCTTAATAAGCACACTTTTAGCCAAAAATTCTTATATATTGGAATAGAGGGAGCATTATCTATTTAAATCTGGATGTATACCAAAAAAAATTTATACTTAAATTTGACATGCATTAAAGTTGAAGAGCAATTTCTAGGTCCATTAATTAAAAAAATGGTTAGTAATGTATATGTAATCTTAATATTAAATATATATGCATAGCTCTTGCATATTTTAATTGGGTGCTTGCAAATAAATCCTACTTTTTAGCATTGAATAGACTAAAGGATTCATTACTACCTCTTGAAAATATGAAAGTACCAACTATTCTGAAAATGAAAGCATTCATTTTTGTTACTACTTCTTTGACATTAATATCTCTTTCAACAATTTTGGTAATTTATTAAACATAAATAAAGCTATATATACATCTTTATATAAGCTATGAACAAACAATTCAACAGTACATTATATATATGTATAGTGTGAATTGACAGAGGAATGGGAGTTATCAATGTGTGACAAGTGAGAGCAGAAAAGCTATGAACAAACAATTCAACAGTACATTAAATTAAAGTGTTCTCAGGAAGGAAAGTCTAATCTTTCCTTCTGATATTATTTTATAAAAAATAAATTGACAAATAACGATTCATTAATTTATTTTGTTTGGCACCAAACGATTCGTTAATATTTTTCCCGCGCATATGTATATATAAGAAATATAGCATGAATCTGTGGATAACAGTTTACATTAAAAATGGTGAAAAATACAAAAACTAATCAAAGGGTACACACTTAAATGAGTGAATTAATAACCCATCAAAATGAAATTACATTTAATAAACACTAATTAAACTAAGAGATCTTCTTCGTTTTTATGTCTCCCTTTCCTCCATCATCGAGTTTGCCTCTGCCCTTTCCTCAGATGCCGTTCTCTCTTTTCCATTGCTTTTTATCAATTATTAACTTGTAAGATGATGTTGAAACTCTCGGGGAAAATAGGAAACAATGACCTTTAATTTTTAATCTCTAATATACTTTATTTTCTTAAAACCCTAGAAAAGGAATAAATAAGTACATCCTTTTTTTACCGGTCCTGTTTTTACGTAGATTTTATTCCCTCCGTGCATATGGGAGGAGATTAAATCAACAACCTACGTCCAACAACAGCAACAGTAATTACGAATCCACAACCAGCTTATGAGAAATGTTAAAAATAATAATATTCGTAAAAAATATACTATTAATAATAATTGTAATAATAATTAAGTAGTTGAAGAGACAAGACCAGAAGAAAACTCACGAAATCAGGCTTTTGTGTTTGTGTCGACATGTGATTAATTAAGGGAAAGAACAGAAGCTGTTGTTGTTGAACCCACTTCTGTCTACAAACTTCTCTCTTTCTTCTTCCTATGATAAGCAACACATCATTATCTATTAATGTTGATTGATTCTTATGTATATCTTTATGTTCTTAATTTAATATATTATCTGAAAATAACCACATTTAATTACCTGAAGTTGTGCATGTGTCGGTACTAAAGAATTATCCAATAGTGAAGGATAGAGAGGAGTAGTAGTTGTTGGCATTACATTAGTAAAAGACGTTTCTACTTCGGGAGATCCCATCTGTTCAGATTAAGATTTAAGAAGTTAATTAAACTTGACCGATAACCGGGTTTTGAGATATATGAACCGGTTTATCGTTAACCGGATTTAGTGATTGAGAGATGGAGTGTAGAGGAAATACCTCAGGTCTAAGTATAAGGCCGTCAAGGTCCGAACTGAAGTCATAAACTACTGGACTTATAGAAGTTAGCTTCATTGAGAGAAACTATTGAAAATAAAAATAGTTAGAAATTATACATATATATATATAATATTATTTTTAATTTAAATGTTATTAAAAATAAATATACAAAAATTGCACCTCAACTTGATTTTGTAAGGACTGGACATAATTTATAATCTCATCCAACATGAGGGCCTTTCCTGTTACCTATTCGTTTTTATGTCACAATTTAAAAAAAACTTTATAAATAAAATACAATTAATGCATCATTAATTCCTAAATAAAATAGTCTTTAGCCAACCTTATCACAGCCCGGAACAAGCTTTTGCAGAGCTTTCATCCGCTCGCTTATTTTTTCCCTTCTCACCTTTACATTAGTATAACAAAATATTAATTAAGTTTTTAATAGGAAAACATGATTAATGAAAAAATTAAATTAGAAAATGACTAAAATACCCTCTCGGCGAGGCTGTGGCTATCAGTAGCTTGGCCTCTTCTGGCTCTAACGTGAATGTAATCTTTTGGAGGCTCTTCTTCGCTTACTTTCTTCTCTTTGACGTCACTTGGGCTAACATTTTTCTGTTTTTTGCTTTTTCTTCCCTCTACTCCTTCCTAATATACAAAACCACCCCAACATTAAGTTTTTGTCTATCGCAACCCCGTCCCATACATGAAACATTAAAACATGATTGAGCTTACCTTAGAGTTAGAAACGTTTCTGTCCTTCCTCCGACAGTTTCTTACGGTGGTGGTGGACGGTCCGTGGCTGAGTTGGTCGGAAGAAGAAGAACCGGTGGCTGTGGCTGTGGTGGTGTTGTTCTGTTTCTTGAAAGCAGAGCTTTTGGTTTTGTTAACATCAAGACATGGGTTCAATGAAGTCTCTTCGATTGTGGAAGTGTTTGGTAATGAAGTAAAAGGGTATTGGTCGATGAAACTAGAGAGCATATTGGAGGAGTTAGGTGTGGGGAAGAAAAGAGGGTCAAGAAGGCAATGAGGGTAGTGTTGGAAATAAGAGAAAGTTGCCATTTTAAGAGTGGAAGGTTCTGAATTCTTATCTTACTGAGATGGATAGAGATAGAGTGTTGTTATCTTTGTTTGTGGGAAGAACGATTAAGACATGAAATGGTTTATATAAGCAATTGCTTTTTTTTGTATTCAAAGAGACAAGGAGAAACAGAAGAAAATAAAGATTATTTTGGGGACCACCCATATATTGAAAATACCTTTTTATTTAAAAAAATGGTTACCATATTTCGGCGGGTAGTTTTTTATATGTTTTTTTAATATATAATATTGAGTTATATACTTACTAAAGTTTTTTAAAAAAATGTTAAAGGATATACGTATGTAGATCAATAATTGCATCGAGTAACGATGGCATGGAAAACATAAAATTTAAGTAAATGACAATGGATTTTCAAAACTTATGTGAATAAATGAGAGTTATTTTCATGCAAACTTATGGATTATTTTATCACTAGAGGTAGACCTGTTATGACTTATGAGTTTGACATAAAGATAGAAAGGTAAACCTGTTATGCATTGAGAAAAAGGAATATTTTTTGTTCTTAGTTGTTTAAAAAAAAAAAAATCTGTTCTTAGTTGTTTCTCGATGCATTCTAATTTCTAACAAACACAACACATGCAGAGTTATAGTCTCAATTTTTTTACATAGTCTCAATCATGGACATGCAAATATATTATTGTATAGAATGAAAACATACTTGACAAACACACGGTCACAAGTAAACATGAAATGTAATTCAGTCTCTAGTACACAGTTCACATAATTTTTTTTGTTTTTTTTTTTGTTAACGTAGTTCACATAATATACTTAATTAATACTTTACGTGACACACATAGAATAGGGACGAGCCACGAGTGTAGAGGAATGAAGTCTCATGCATGTTGCGATTTGATACCTTGTAACCAAAACTGTAGTTTTCTCTATCTTTTTTTTTTTGGGGGTATAATTTCTAGTCCAACCTTGTGTGTTGTGTCTTATATAGGTAACCAAGCATTTCTGCCGCACCAACTGTTTTCTGCATTACCATTTAGTATAGTGGAAATTAATAATATTATTATAAGACCTTCCTTACTTTCGTCTTTGAACATTAATTATTGTAAAAAGAAAAAAAAAAGTTGAATTATTGTATTATTCCTTCAAAGAACAATATGATTTGTATGTTGCCTTATTTTGCATGTCGCCATTTTTTAGGATGTCTTTAAGTACATGTTTGCTTTGGTGGTGTGGAATTTGTAGACCTAATTTATGCAATGATCATTGTTTTGAACTCCATTGGTAATTGCACATTCTTTTAGTTTTATCCTTTTTATTTCATTTTGTACATGTGGTCGACCAAGTATAGCAATAGATTTTGAGATTTGGACATGGCAAAAGATAAGATAAGCCACAATTTATGATGATAGATGTAGTCAATGTAAGCAAATAGTGGATTCCGAATGATCAAAAGAAGCTATTAATTAGGCCTAAAAGTTGATAAATTCCGTAAAGACAAAAGAGTTCACGAAAGAACTCGTTAACGTATAGACAATTCAAATTTTAGAGCATTAAAAATCTATATTACATTTAAGTTTCAGACAGACTAGATAGATACCGTATCCAAAATACTGTACATTTAGATTTAGCTTAACTTTTTAAAATAATATGTAATGCCGCGTAATTTTCTCATTAATAATATGTATGTGGATGGATACGCGTAATAAAACTCTTTGTCCATTTTTGTAAGAAGAAATAAAAACTTTTGTCCATTTCCCACTTTGGATCGACATAGGAAATTTCCTTTCTAGAAAAAGACAGAACAGAAAAAAAAAAGAAAATGAAAGAAAAAATGTGAATAAGGTGTGAAGTCCAATCCCATGATAGTATGATACCGTTGGGTATAGAAAGAAGACAAAGAATCATAAATCCAGTCTTTTTGTTTTGATATAAAGGGCTACACTTACACAGAAACTAAAACCAAACACTTTTTTCAGTAAAGAAAAAATCGGGTACGTACTTCATCCTCACAATTTCATCGGAAATTATGTCCTTAATTTTATGTTTATTTATAAGACTATTATCATTTTAAGTTTGTAACACTTTATTCCATTTATTACTATCACACATACTTTACAAATAGATTATACAAATTTAATAATCAACAATAAAAGAACAACAAAAAAAAGGGAACGAAGTTAAGCGATGGCTTTTTTCGAAAAGTCTTATAATTGGTTAGCATATTATCAAAAATTATAACATACAATGATATTGGCATGTATTATAAACTATCTGATTCTTTGTTACCTTTTTGCTATAATTACATTTTTTAATCTGCAGTGCTTCTTTTTATACCAGACTATTTTTTATTTGTGTGTGTCATTTTTAAATAGCGGCCATGCTAATTTTCTCTGTATCATTTCAATTTTAACGGATGTCCCCGAAGGGACTTTTTATCTGGTAGAAACTCGGTCATTTCTATTGGTTGGGCCAATATAACTTACATATATTTGGAAAAAAAAAATCAATACAGTCCATATTGTTAAAAGAAAATACATATATTTTGTTTTAATAGATATTCTGTTAAAGTATGTTCCGGTTAAAAATTTGAAACAGTACACATAGCTTTAAAAAGCATCACAATATATGTTTTACTCCAGACATATATATTCATGGGATCTACACCTATTCTTTTCGAGAATTTAGAGCAAGAAAAACATGGTAATTAGGAACTAACAAAACATTATGGTTGCATTTGACATAGTTTTCATGTCCAAGCTACGCAAGAGAATTGTAATTAATTATCATAACCCGAAGATGATAGACATTATTCATGTTTTATCCAGATGAGGCATTAAGCATTGATGGTACCATACTTTCTTCACCAACATCTCCTGCTTGCTTCTTTTCTAATCAAAGACTTTCTTCACAAAACCTTTCTTCTTTATCTAACGCATTTATTTAGCGGCCGATCTATTATTTGTACTACTCTTTTTGAATATTTAAGATCACATTTAAACAAGAAATAGGTAACAAGACCAACTATTAAAGGATGATATGAAAATGAATCTTGAATTATGAGATACATTAGGTATAAGATTGCTTTTCTCTGAGAAATCGACTCATCTAAAAGTCTTTTTCTACCATCCGATTTCCCAACACAATTACACTTACAAATGCATAGAGACAACTTCCATTTTATGAAGTATCTAAAATATAATTCTTATTTAGATTGATCTCATAATTGTTAGATTGATCTCGTAGTTGTTATTCAAATATTAATGTTGTTTTTTTTGTCAACATTCAAGTAATGTTGTTATCCTTGAATAATACAATAATATATAACCAAGTAGCAAATTCAACTTCTATAACAGAAGTGTTTGGTGAAATATTAACAAAATGAAAAATGTCTATGTTCTCTTCATTTTCATAACTTTTGCGATAAATAATACTAATTTGAAGGTTTTGTTAGTATTTTTAGTTCGTGTAGTGAAGTATTGATCTTCACTAGTAAGAAGAATACAAATAAATCAACCTAGAAATAAACGCATGTTTGTTTCAATCTACAATACAGACATTCATAGAAGTCTCTATCCGCATGATACGAGAGATAACATTTACTCGTACAATCTAATATCATCGCCTACAATGTAAACAAATATTAAAGACAAAATTTTATTAAAATTATAAATTGATGAGTTTTGTAATGGTACGACTCTTCGTTATTTTTTCTCCATTCAAAATCTATGCAAAATCTCGGAAGATTTCATAGTACTTGTGCAACTGGCACTAGCTAGGTTCCACTATGTGACATCGCTTTCTTCTACACAAATACCAAATTCAACATGAAGCATTTATATTAATCCTATGTTATATCAATTTTAGTTTTCCTTTACTATGGAATATATATATATATATAGTATAAGCATGGAATGAGCGGAATCTATTGAATTGGGACTTAAAATTTTTTAGATTGTGTATAAATGTTGTTGTAAGAATCTAATTAATGAACGTAATTAATTTGAGTTCCTTTTTCGTGGCCAAATATCATGACTCATGAGCACAGTGGCCCAATCATGGCAGAAACCACGATTTGTATAAGTGTTGAAGTCTCGGTACGTTTTGCAAATCCCATGTGTAAAATTTTTAGTTAAATGAAATCAAACCATCAAGGCTTGTTCATTTACATGTAGTTTAATTCACCGATAGCAACCAGTATCTTACCATGATGTACAAATTAATTAGGTAAAAGAAAAATATGGACAATATATGGAGAACATTCAAGAACATATATAATGAGGAAAATGTGGCAATCAATATTAGATTATATTAATTTTTTTTTTATCAAAATAAAATAAAATATACACTAGTCTTTTTTCATTTGGTTTGAAAGTTGAAAAAACGATGGTAGTAGTTTAATTGTTCCATTTGCTTTCAAGCTCATGACAACTCTTTATTGTTTTTTATATTCTTAAATGTTTCCAAGAAATAAGAAAATTAATTCTTCTCCTTTGAGATTCACATCCGAAACTCTCTTACTCTACTTTTGTTAATGGAAAGTAGTATCACACTTTAGATCTACGAACAAATCTAATGGACTATCGACAACTATCGACGGCTACACTCGTTCCAGACATTATTCAGACTTCGGCCCAAATTATCCGTATATCTTTTGCTTTGGTATTTTTCACATAAACATTTTCATCTTCACCGGAACGAGACACAAACCATCCCAACTAAATAATAAACCTTTTGAGGTTGAAACCATCTTGGCACCAAATAAAGTCCTTGAAATGCATTGAAAAAAAGAGAAGCTACACAATGTCATCTATACATTACACATTTTTTATATATATTTAGAAAATGTATATTAAGAAAAGCCCCCAAGTATCTCATTAAAACCCTTCTCTTGCCAATAATTCATTTCAAGGGCCAAAGCAAAAGAAGAGAGAAAAGAAACGAACCTTCCCATTAAGCAACAGGGAGAGAATCTTCCTGCTCCTCTAAGGAAGTGGTAGGAGTGCCGCTTCCACCATTAAGCACTGTGACTTTACCTTCTGAGTCAACGTCCACAATCACTGAGTCTCCTTCTTTGATCTCTCTCGCAAGCATTTTCTCCGCCATACTATCTTCTAAAAGCCTCATGATCGCTCTTCTCAACGGTCTTGCTCCATAGCTCGGGTTATAACCTTCGTCAACTACTCTCTCTCTGAACCTTTCAGTCACTTGAAGCTCGATCTCTTTCTTCTTTAGCCTTTCGAATACTTCTTTCAATAGTATGTCTGCGATTTCTTTCACTTCTAGCTTTGTTAGCTGTCTGAAGACGATCATCTCGTCAAGTCTGTTTAGGAACTCTGGTCTGAAGTACTGTTTCAGCTCCTCGGTTACAAGGCTCTTGATTCTGTTGTAGCTGCTGTCTTTCTCGTCGTAGTCTAGGTCGAATCCGATACGTCTTCCTCCTTTCTCGATCACGCTGCTTCCAACGTTCGATGTCATGATGAGAAGTGTGTTTTTGAAGTCGACTGTTCTTCCTTTGCTGTCTGTTAATCTACCGTCTTCGAGGATCTGAAGCATCATGTTGAAAACATCTGGATGGGCTTTTTCGATCTCGTCGAATAGAACAACGGTGTAAGGGCGACGCCTAACTGCTTCTGTTAGCTGACCTCCTTCGGTGTATCCAACATATCCAGGAGGTGAACCGATGAGTTTGGAGACTGTGTGCCTCTCCATGAACTCACTCATATCTAGACGAATCATGGCTTCTTCAGATCCGAAGTAATAAGCTGCCAAAGCTTTGGCAAGCTCGGACTTCCCAACACCAGTTGGACCAGAGAATATGAAACTAGCGATTGGACGGTTGGGGTTCTTGAGTCCAACACGTGCACGACGAATGGCTCGACTTATGGCTTTGACAGCTTCATCTTGGCCTATGACACGTTTGTGGAGGGTTTCTTCCATCTTGAGGAGGCGATCAGACTCATCGGTTGATACTTTCTCTACGGGAATACCAGTCCATGAAGATACAATGTGTTGGATGTCTGACTCTGTGACCATAGGACCTTCCTCACCGGTCTCACTCTCTGCTTTGCTCATCTCCTTGCCTTTCGCTTGGATAGCAGATACCTCAGCTCTGAGTTCAATTTCTCTATCCCGAAGTGTCCCAGCCTGAAATGAAATTGACATCTCATAAGACTTCTTACTATCCCCTTAGTTGAAAACAATTTTATAAGGGATAAATATAAACGGTATGTACCTTCTCAAAGTCCTGTCCGCGGACAGCTTCATTCTTCTCTTTTGTTATCTGCCTAAGCTCCTTCTCAAGCTCCCTAGCTTCCTCTGGGACCTGCATTAACCGGTCAAGTCAATAATGAACAAATCTGAAAATGGTAACTAACAGAACCTGACATGTTATTCCACCACACCTGTGCATGGCGAAGTCGAACCCGAGAACCAGCTTCATCGATCAAGTCAATTGCCTTGTCAGGAAGGAAACGATCACTGAAATCAAATAACAATCAGATATAAGTAATATTTATGACACCCTTACTTAACAGCAGATCTAACACTAAAACTATTAACAAGTAATCTGAGAGATGACTGATGAGCCACCTTATATACTGGTATGACAACTGTGCAGCTGCCACTAAAGAATCGTCAGTGTAACGAAGCTTGTGGTGAATTTCATATCGCTCTCGAAGACCCTTCAAGATCTGAATAGTTTCATCCACGGTAGGTTCAGGTACTTTCACTGGCTGGAATCTTCTTTCCAATGCAGGGTCTTTCTCAATGTGCTTTCGGTATTCGTCTAACGTTGTCGCCCCAATGCACTATGGTAATGAAAACAATAGTTAAACTATCAATAGTAAATTACACAAAAGTGCAGAGCATTGTCATGTAAACAGGATCAAACAGAATAATTACCTGTAATTCACCTCTAGCGAGAGCTGGTTTTAAAATGTTAGCTGCATCAATTGCACCTTCTGCTGCTCCAGCACCAATCAAAGTGTGCACTTCATCGATGAATAAGATTATCTCATCGCTCTGTTTAATTTCCTCCATAAGCTTTTTCAATCTCTCTTCAAACTCTCCACGGTATTTTGTTCCAGCAACAAGAAGACCCATGTCAAGTGTTATAACCTGAAGTTACAGAAAAAGAAAACAAAAGAACCATCAGATCACTGTCGTCTACAAACACAACCCAGCATTATCATAGGAAGATAACTGTGACCAGCGTCTAAACTGTTAAGTACGTTGTCCATATTATTACAGTAATCCAATTCTTTGTTTGTTCTCAACACAACTTATACAGTATCATCATGTTGTTTATAGATCTTTAGGCAAAGAATCAAAATCAACCCAGTAAGTTAAAATCCAATACAATTGGAATTAATGGCTCATGAAATGCATGCATGGTTACATGTTATGAGCAAGTATGAAGTACACTGAAGATTTGAAGTCAACGAGAGAAGACTGGATCTCATATTCATTTATAACCGTTGATTCATATAATATCTAACTTTATAACAAGACTGAGAAACAGAATAACATCATGCTTACCTTCTTCCCTTCAATGGTTTCAGGAACATCTCCACTGGCAATACGCTGTGCAAGTCCTTCAGCAATAGCTGTCTTACCAACACCAGGTTCTCCAATAAGACAAGGATTGTTCTTGGTTCTCCTGCCAAGAATTTGCACCACACGTTCTATTTGTGGCTGCCTTCCAACAACTGGGTCCAGTTTACCCTAAAGTCAAAAAGAAAAGATTCAGATAAGTCTCAGATGATATTATCTATGCAAGGGGATCTCATACAGTGTCAAAGTCAACAAATAAGTACCTCCTCGGCCAGTTTCGTCAAGTTTGTCCCATACTCTTCAAGAGTTGGCATTTTATTGCTGCTGGTTCCTCCCCCAACATTAGCAGTGACCTCATTGTTCTCACCCACCATGCGAATCACCTAGCCATCCAACTCAATTAAGTTGCTGATATTTTGTACTAGCATTTATAAAAATCTATCAAGAAAAGTGAACATATCAATTTACCACATGAAATGACTACTATACCTGCGTGCGAATATTACCAGGATCTGCACCTAAATTCTCAAGGACTCGAGCTGCAACACCTTCACCTTCACGTAGCAATCCAAGAAGAAGATGCTCGGATCCAATGTAATTGTGACCTAATATTCACACAAGTAAGTAAATACAAGGAAATAGAAAGTATAGTGGAAAAGTAAATGAACAGCCCATGAAGAAATTGGATGATACACATCACAAACAATCTAGAGATTCCGGATACAGAGGCAACAGATAAAAGCAAAAGACTTGCTATAGAGAAGGGAGTTACCAAGTTGGCGAGCTTCTTCAAGTGAGAGTTCAAGAACACGCTTCGCACGAGGAGTGAATGGGATCTCAACAGCAACAAATCCACTTCCCCTTCCAATAATCTTCTCTACCTCCACCCTTGCATCTTTCAGGTTAATCCCCATGGATTTCAAAACTTTAGCAGCAATTCCAGTACCCTCACCAATGAGACCTAGAAGGATTTGTTCAGTTCCCACAAAATTGTGGCCTAGTCTTCTAGCTTCCTCCTGAGCAAGCATAATAACTTTGATAGCTTTTTCAGTAAACCTTTCAAACATTGCTTTTGCGGTACACCTGCTGGCTCTCCCCTTGGGCACATTCATAGCATGCTGCATCTTCGAATGGAAATCTTGACAGGTGGTTCTTCCTAAAGTGTCTAAAGCATTGTTCCCACGTAATCCCAAAAACCCTTGCATTCTTAAACCAGACACTTTTAGCTGACTACACATCATTTTCACCGATCTTTTCGATCTACCAGATCCACGAGAAGGAACATTCCTCTGGTAACATGCTAAAGACGGTGGAGTAGATTGAGCCAACACCCTTGTGGCCATAGCCATGACTTCCTACAATTTAAAAAACAGATAAAAAAAGAGTTAGTAAACAAACCATCACTCTACCTGAAGAAACACACTCAAGTATTTATAACATTTAAACGGCTAAAAATATTTACCAAATCAAGCTCAAGATTTCCAAAATCGATTCAGAAAAATAATAATAAAGGATTTACAAATAACAAAGTGAACAAGACTTCAAACAAGAACCATCTGAGAAGATAAGCTTAGATTTCGATTTACAAAAGCTGAGAAAGAACTTTGGATAAGTGAAGTCCTAAACACAAGTAAGCTGACAAAGTTTAATTCCACTTAGCTCGGATCAATAGAAGCTACTAATGAAGATGTGAGAATGCGAAGCTAACACTAACATAAATGAACAAATGGAATTGACTTTTTACAAAAAAAACATAGAGAATCTCCACAAAATTCACGATCTGAAGCTCCCTAAATCGCACTAATTCCAACTAAAACACATAAACAAGTAAACATTAAACCCTAGCTTTGAAAGAAGCCATAAGCTTCAAAAAAACTCAAGAACAAACACCAGAAACAACCAAGAATCACTCTTAAACCATTCGAATACAGAAATTAAGTAAAAACCCTCACCGAAATCGATAGTAGCGTAACACAGGATCAACAGATGAAAAGCGAAGAACGAAGAAGAAGAAGAAGAAGAAGATGAAGAACGAGAAATGAAATGATAAAAAAAAAAAACCGATGGATATGGTGTGCGCTTATTTTTTCACCCTCCCTTATCTCTCCGGTCCGATTCTTCTTTTTTTTCTTTATACGGTACACCATCATGCACGCTAGTAATACTTCCTAGATCAATTGAAAAATATCTCGAGCTAAACCGACTTATTTAACCATTTGGTTTACGTAATCTACAAACCGACGCAGAAATGGACGGTGAAAGTCACATTATCATGAAATTTCTAGATGTAACTGTATATATCCACGATATAATATAGTATTTTACTATTAAATTCACATTATGATAACATGTTTTCAATATCGGTGTACCGAACTAACCCAAATTGTGAATAGCCAAAAGAACTACGCTAAGAAACTTGACCATCCTCACCACCGTTCGATATTGAGTGTTTAAGATCGTGACATGTGGCATCCTTTAGTAGTTGGAGATGGAATGACTACTCTACCCTGCATGTTTTGGTCTCTCGCTCTGTATCTGGACAGAGGACTCAATGGTCAATTTGTTGATGTAAGTAAGAGCTTCCGTGTACGAGACCAATTTCTGGAGTTTATTTTTGTTTTTTGTTTTCTGAGGAATCTTTCTAATAAATCTAGACGTGCCACTTATGTCACTTCGACCTCTTATTTCTTCGAAGCCGAGAGCGTGACATGGTTTATGTTCAACCTCTTATTTTGTATGGCAAATATCTTCTTTATACATACACTTTAGTTAGGCGTAGTATTAGACATTTTCAACATAGCTATGGACTTTGAAGATTAGAAGGTGTTGTTCTTTTTATCCTCAAGAGTTCTGATACACAATACTACAATTTTACTGTAAATTTTACTGTTGAAGTATTAGATTACATTATTATGATATAAAAGTATGCAAGCTTATGGTAAAGGTGAAGAATCTGCAATTTTTTTAAACACACATGCAAAAAGCTAAGGCTAAAATTACTCAAAAGAGTATACGATACGTTTGTTTGAAAGCCCATTCCGCTGTATCATCGTTTAGGGTAACTTAGAGGCTTTTGTTACCTATGATCCCCTTTGCCACCATGAAATAATACGAAACAACGTATATCAACACTAGTAACAATGCCGCCACCCATAGATTTATTCCACCTACAATTTTATTATCAAGAATCTCAGGTTTAGGTTAGGTTTCTGATTTCTTTAAATAGAGAGATAAGAGGAGAAAGCCATAAATATACTAACGTTTTTCATCTTTCCGTTTAATCACGGTTAGCCTCGCTCTTGAGTCGAAAGATACTGACACTAAGCATCTGTGAAACCAAACCCAAATCAAAACTTTTGAATGGCTTAAGAATTTGTATCTATTTGCTTGTTTGGAATCATTGAATCGGTAGTTATATAGTGAAGGTATCTAACCTTGAATCAGGGGAGAAAGTCAGTGCGGTGACCAAACCGAGATGAGCTTTCTTGACAACTTGGTTAGGTTGCATCCTTGTCGAATCAATTATCAAAACATCTCCTTCGAGGGTTCCTCTGCATTAAAAGAAAAATATTACGTAAAAAATTTGTATTATGTTGATCTGTTTGTACCTAAAAGTGGGAAAGAAAGATAAACTTACATTGCAAGAAGCTTCCCATCAGCTGAGACATTGAAGGCCGATATAGAGTTCTTTTTTATAAGCTTCGAACGTCTTCTTTTCCATGATTTTGTATCCCATGTTATAATACTCCCACCACGTTCTACGGAAAACAAATCAATCTTCAATTAGCTGTAACAAACAAAGAAGAAATTAAAAATTCGATGTTCTTGCACTGTGAGAATATAAGTTTACCAGTGTTTGCAGCAACATAAAGAACTTCATTGTCTGCACTGTCTACTGAGAATCTGCAGGAGGCAAACATCTCATCCTGCATTTTAGTATTCAAACTCATTAACATTGGACAGTTGCGTATAAAGTTAAAAGATACTAAGAGCAAAACCCGAACTAACCTTCTCTTTTGATAGACTAGCAATGGCAGTAGAAGCATTCACATCCCAAACCCGACAAAATGGAGCTCCAAGAGATACAAGAAACTTACCACTTTCACTGCAAACAAAACATCACAATCCAGATATCTAGTTTTACAAACATTGTTTCCTTATTTGATAAGAGAAAGCAAACCTGAAAGTTAGGCTTTTGACAGATGAATGTGCTTGAGACTCATTAAGTAACGTTTTCATGCTAGGCCATTCAAAAACCCTCAAAGTCCCATCCTGTACTGCATCAAAAACAAAAATGTATAAGAACCACTAAAAGTTTCTTTCTTTCTCAGTTATATTCAAAGAGATTGCATCTATCTTAGAGCCTTTATTAACCTCAGCACCAGCAGCAAGCACAGACCCTTCCTGATTAAACGCGAGAGCTAATTGTTGTCCAACATCTTTCAACTCTTTAATCACTTCCTCTGACTCTTCAACATCCTCATTATCCTCTCTTGAGCTCATAATGTCTTCCCAATTAAACAATCTATGTATCAAGAGAACACCACTTATTACCAGAACCCTTGAAATTTCTCTACTCCAAACCATAAAACACAATGCACAACGCCATTGTATAAAGAAACTTCAAGCTCATAATGCTTTCCCAATTCTAATATCAAAACCACACTAATTACAAAGCTAATTGAGTTATGAAATCGAATTGAGATTACTCACTAACCTGCAACTATTAGGCAATGCGCAAATAACACCACCTTCACGAGGATGAACAGCCATACGATAAGGTAGATCAGTGCCAACCACAAGCCTACCCAACTGAACAAAATGATCCTAAGTATCATTGCAAATCCATAGATCTCATTAGGTCAAAGCTATGAAATACTTCTACTTACAGGTTGCTCAGAGAGAGAAGTGGTTTCGAGATCAACACGACAAATTAAGATGACATTAGGGATTCCACTTCGTCCTTCTCCGCCTCCGCCGGATAAAACGATGTAGCTGCTCCGGGACGAAGATGATTCGCCATCTTCGGAATTCTCCTGATCCTCAGCGATTATCGATCTAACAGCTTCTTCCGGAATCCAATCGGCGGCGTAAATCGGTACACCGTAAGTTTGCATATTCGACGACGGTTGATTTTGTCTCCGTGCGTTTGATTCGCCATTTTCTGTGTTCCCTCCTCTCGAGCTTAATGGGTCTCTGTACTTTCGTGGGCCTTGAATCTAGTTTAGGCCTGAAGTAAGCCCATATAGTTCTAATCTTCTTATTGAGCCATTGGGTTCGTGAAAAAAGAATTAGGGGGTGTATTCAAGTTAATTTGAGTTTAATTGACAAATTTTCTGTTGTTATTGAAATAAGATTTTTAAAATATCTTTTAAAATTCAGTATTAGATTAATAATTTTAAAATTTACAAACAAATCTACTGTTATTAAAAACAAAATAAGATTTGGATTTAAAAGTTTCATGTGAAATTTCATAGTTAAAAATACAAAGATCAAAATCTCATGGTTTTGAATGAGATTTTAGAGAATTTAATAACAAAATTCATAATTCACCAAAATTCAACCAAATAATCTCAAATTTCATTAAAACTCAAATCACACCAAATATTTCATTCAATACACCCCTTTTAATATGTATATTTGGATAGGGCGGGTCACAAGACAAGTATTTGCTAATTTTCAAGTACTTATAATTCGCTTTGGCCCGTTCAAGTAATTGAATGTTCAACTTGATACTTGATTCGTCTGAAATCCAAAATTTTATTACTTGCAAGTAGTTTGATCCGTCTTATTATTTGCCAAATAATTTGATTTGGCTTATTACTTGCTATTTGAACTAAAGTACTTAGGTTTATTGGGCTATTTTTGGATGAATATATATCGTTCATCATTCTTGAACCTAATCTACTCCTGCAACATAAAACTGTTATTTGCATGAGAAGTAATCATCTGTTTTGGGTTTGTTTAAATTTGCATATTTTACTGTTTTAATCAATCTTCTGTTTAAACCTCAGAGTGGCTTAAAATGGCCATAGAAGATGGACCATCAGTCCTTCTCTTTCACTGTCCAGATCCTGGATGTCACAGGACTTTAGGCACTAGGCTAATCAAATCCCTGGCAAAGCCTGAGGCATTTGCTAAATATACGAGGTTTGCACTTCAGTCATATTTCGTTGACAACTGCAATCTCAAGTATTGTCAGTTTACCAAAAGTAAACTAAAAGAAGGATTGTTACCTTCTAGCAGAAGGTATGGAATGATGAGCACTCAACATCAGCAATATCGTCTTTCATGGCAGCTACGACATCATTGCACTGAGGAAACGGAGACCTCTAACAAGAGTTGAGAAAAGGAGATATGATCAAAATCTTAAAACCACTAAACTGATGATACTAGCAGAGAATAAGCATGTATCATATGCTTCAAGCACCTATACAATGGTCTAATGAAATAGTATCTCATGGCCACAATCACAAAAAAGCATAGATTTGCATGCAAAAAGTTCGAACCGAGAATTATCATTCCCAAACACAAAGTCGTAATATTTACAGATGAATAGATACATCCCAACTATTATCTCTCGCCAAGAATTCTCAAGGGATCCTGAGCTTATTGTTGCACAAAAGCTGTGAAGTTGCATTGAATATGTAAACTTTACAAAATAATTTAGCTAAGGTTATTTTTTTATCACATATAATAATTACAAAAAAAAATATTGTGAAATAGCCAAATCAAACATTACAATAGAAAAATTATAAAAAGGATTTATGTCTGCATCTACACAATGTTTCTTTAACTTCTATTTCCTAACCTCAAATTTCTCTAAATGTTGCTTGATGACTCTCTACTCTTGCTTTCTGATTCGCCTTTTCCCCTGAAAACTTTATAACTTTACTTAACTTTTTATTTTACCTAATGCAACTTTCCAAATCTCTTTCAAATTATACCATTTTCATATTGTTAAAAGACTTAAATGTCTCCAAATCATAATTTTAATGAATACAGTATTGTATGTACCTTTTTTTGTGTGTGTAAGCTTAAAACAATTCAGTTTTAATAATACATTGTTTGTTGTCTCTAATCAACATCTCTCTCTATTTTGTTGGTGTGCAGACGACTCAATTCATGGTCTTGTCTTGTCTATTTGCTCAGCTCTTCGTTTAAAAATAAATACACTTTTTCTAGTTAATATTTTACTAACCCACTTGTCAATTCTAAAAAGTAACAACCATCGGCACAATCTCGGAGTAAACAGATATCAGTGTTGTTTTTATTATCATTTGTGCCATCATACTTTTATCTCTACGTATATTCATATCCACTATCGTTTATACTTCAAAAAGTAACGAGGCAGAGACCAAGTAAGTAACGAGGCACAAAACAAATACGAGGCAAATATCAAATTTTTTATGATATTTGATACTTGACCTTTATTTGTAAGTAATAGAATTATCATATTTGTTACTCGACGTGACTATCGTAAGTACTTAAATTTTCAAGCTGAGTACAAACCGAGTAATGAGTACAAGTAATTATGTTCAGGCCTATATTTGGAGATTCTTTGCCTTGACGAATTAATCTTTACCATGTGGGAACGATTCATAAGAATACTCAAAGTACGCCCTTCTAAATTTTTTTTTTTAAATACTCAAAGTCAGCTTGGTGACTGCACGATGTAGCCTAGAATTCATTTATTTACACACTTCATAGATGACTTCCTGTAGAATAAGCTTACAAATATATTAAACTTTCTCACTCTTGAAGCACTCTTCACTCATAAAGCAATAGCGTCGAAGTTGCTAGGAGGGTTTAGGGTCAGATGATGAACTAAAACATTCCAAGTTTCAGCCACATAAGGACACTCAAATTAAGAAGAGATGAGATCGAGTTTCCAAACCTAAGCTGCAAAGGAGACAATCAGCCGGGACTTGCAGCCCCCAACCAAGCAACCTATCAGCCGATCACGTGAGACCACCCAATGAATGAATGCATGCTTCAGAAATTTCTGAGAGAACCACATAGAGTGCCATGGCACTTTCATGAGAAGAGACTGAATCCTACACTGATGTTTCATTACAATGCTCATGTGCTCAGTGACAGCAAATGTGTATTAATTAAAGATAACTTGACATAAAAGCAAGAAGAATCGTATAATCATCTTGACCTTTAAAGCACATAAGATCAATCCATGGTTAAAGAATCTAAACAGAAGCAAGATACAATATATAATCTTTTGAAAAATATCATAACAAAGCGTTTTTATTTTTTTCCAACTCAAATCATATCTCGGAGCTCTGATACCTCTCCTTTTTCTCTAAACTCATTTTCCATCATATTGCTTCTAACTAAAAAAAAAATTCCAAATAACAATGAAATTAAAAAAATAAAAACAAATATATAAAACAAAATCCAAACCAACAAAAAAGGCTATGTTTCCCCGTATAAAAAGCCCCCCAAAAAAACAAAAAATTGCATTCGACATCAGTAACAAAAATTTACAAGGAATATGATCTATATCACTAATTAAAAAAAAAGAAAAGAAAGAGCCATATTTAAATTGGGGTTGAAAATTACAAAAAATAGATATTATGTACTTCCTCTCTTTCAAAATATAAGATATTCTAGCTAAAACCACGAAGATTAAGAAGTTGTTTTTACTTTTAAAAGTATAATTTATTATTTAAAATAAAAACAATTCAACTAATTATGAAGTACTGCAAAATACTATTGATCACATAAGATTCGATAAAGTTAAAAGGTACATAGAAATATGAGAACATCTTATATTTTGAAACAAGAAAAAAAAGAACTTAAAACATCTTATATTTTGAAACAAATGAAGTATTGTTTTTGTCTGGCCATGATATAAATAACCATGAAGTTCAATTATGCTTCTATAAACAAATTTACTCTTTACTTTACTCACTTTTGCTTCCTAAAATAATAATAAAATGATAAATGGTTAGTCCCAATTAAAAACACTAAATACAAGTATATGAATCATGATTTATTTATTGAGAAATAATTGTTTTTTACTTTCCAAGAAATTAAATCACCCAAAAGTCTCTCTAATATGCTATAATATATATGGCCATTTTATTAAAAATAACATATAATAAAAAACTACAAATAAAACTCATACAATTTAACGAAAGTTAAAACCAAAACAACACAATTAGTGACTTAAATAGTGGCCAGAAAATTTTATTAAAAATATATGGGGCAATATATAACAACAACAAAAAACATTTGGTCAACACAAATAACACTACTAATCAAATTGAATTAAGACTAATAGTAATAATCAAAGACAATCAAAACTAAAAATTAAAAACAATTAAATATGATACAATAAATTAGATAAAAAACTGAAATCAACATCTATTTTACACTAATATATAAATAGCAAAGAAAAAATCAAAATAGATAATATATAAAATAGTAAAATGATTTTATCATAAATTGGAAGCATCAACCATCTCCAACTCAAAATCACAAGACCTCTAAGTAGAAAAAGCAACATCAACTACACAATTCCCTTTTCCAACAAACATACACTTCAAACACATAATAGCAGATTTAAAGATTGAATCAACTTCTACCTTACATTTCATGACATTGATAAACAAAAATCAGGTACGTTAACTAATGATTTATTAAACTCATTCATACAATGATACTCTCACAAACACATAGTCTCAAAGTTTTTTTCGAAATCGAAGATTTTAACACAAATGCTTCAACAAGACTAGATGTAGAAGTGCTAATCAGAGATCTAGAATGTAAAATAAGAAGATTTTCAAACCATGGAAAATAGGACATTGTGAATGTCTAATAGTGCGTACAAAAATATATATCTAGAAAATAATAGAAAACAATATATATCTAGAAAATATAATACATAAATAAATATGTATCAAATCCACGCACTGCGCGGAACTTTCTATAGTTGATAATAAGGAAAAGAATAAAACCTTAGGAGATATTATGACAGTAGTAATCTCGAGTTTAAGAACAATGTGTTTCATGAAAAAGGTGCAGAAAAGAGAGAGGCTCATATGGAGATGTGATTAAGAACAAATGGCACGCATTCTCTAGTCTTTGTTCTGAACTTGATACCATGTTAAAATGGTAGGAATGGGCTATGGAAAGCATCAACAACTTCTGTCTTGATTGGGTTCTTGTGCTCCATCAATATCTGCAGGTTTATTGGAGCCATGACTATACCAAATCAAGCCAAAATACTATCATTACTTTACCACTTCAAACAAAATCATTGATCTAGCAAATGTAATGCTATTGAAGATCATCTAGTATAACGTTTTTGCCCTCCTATTATTTCAAAAGCAACTAAATATGGTTCCATTGTTTACCATTTAGTCAAATTCATATTTTAATAATACAAAAACACCGACGAATAATTTTTATGCAAAAAAAAAAATACAAAAAAAGAATTTATATAAAAAGACCATGTGCGTGTGCTCACCTAGTATGTATAATAGCAGAACTTTCTCTCTGTTTAAAGTGTCTATATCATCACTAATATAATAATCACTCTAAAGTAATAAATATTAAGATTAAATTTATCTAAACACTTATTTTCAATTAATATATCATTTACATTAAAACTAAATTGAATAATAATAACACAAATATAACATATTTATAATATATGTAAATTTATATAAGTATTTGAAGCAATAGAAATAATGTGGTGTATTATATAACTAAAATAAAAATAATAAAGCAACAGAAAAATATAATGATGTGTAATTAATGTTAAAATTAATTATCACAAAAGTACAAGTAAAAAAAATATTTGTATCAAGCGGAATATTGATAGTTCTCTAAGGATTACAAAACAAATAAATAAAAAAATACTATATATGATAGGAAAACATTGAATAGTTTATTTCTAATAGAAAATGAAAAATTAGAAAACGTCTTATTTCAATTGGAAATAACATGACATGTTTTATTGTATGTATTGTTTGAAACTTACTAAAATGGAAAAAAAAAAGGTAGAACAAACATATAACACATGAAAATTCATAACTATTGAAAAGTTGAAAATAATGTTTCAAAAGTTACCAAAAACATTCTTAATAATATTTATAGACAATTTATTGTGAAATTTATTGTGAAATATCAAAATTTCAAAAAACAATTTATCACTATGATTGAAAAAACCTAATTTAGGATGAACTAACAGTAAATGCAATGCTGAAGAAATTTTGTTAATAATAACTAGAAGATGAGTCATATTTTAAAGAAAGACATACACTGAATTGTTTTAAAATATTTTTCGTGTGAGTGTTAAAATATCATATGTTATTTTGAAAAAAATAGTGATTAGTTTATTAAACTAAAATAATACGAGGAAGGAAGAAAGGGAATATAGAATCAATGAGTATAAATAATTATAGTTTAATTAAAAATAAATTTTATTTACAATGTTTATAACTTATAGATATGTATTTATAGTAATTATATAAATAGTAATTATATAAATAGTAATAATAATTTACTCTTTTAGAACTAAAATGATCGTATATAATATTTTATATGATGCTCTATTAGATTTTGATCTTTACGAGTGTTTTCAAACTGAAATCCCGTGCAACATAGGGGTATTTTCCTAATAAACAATAACAGCAGTTAAAAGTAAAAAACATTTATCCGCGATGTAGTGCATATTCAATGCTAACCCTTATATATTGTACAGTAGTTACATGAGAGCTATACAAATGTAATCTTTATCTATAAGGAAATATTCAGCGGAGAATATTCTTATTTTAACATTTAACACGGATAAACAAAAAGTAAATAATGGTTGGAAATGATCTAGTTCGAGTTATTATCAGTTTTCCCACTATCAGAAAGCGAAGAACATTCAGCCGTAAGTCTTGTGGAAATATGCATAGAAGGATTAGGAACTCATTTCTTTCTATGTCAAATACCCTCCAACCTTTCTTACTAAAAAGGTAACCCATAAAAATACATAGACGACTTCTTTCTTCAAATTTGTCTTTGGATCGTGTCACGCGATGAACGTAGCATGCAGAGCCAAAAATTCTTAACAAATCATAAGCAGGATTGCTTCCATATAAAATTTCGTAAGGAGATATACCTTTGTGTATAGAACTTGGTGTCCGGTTTATTAAATAAGCAGCGGTCATAATTGCTTCTCCCCAAAACTTTATCGGAAAACTTGCTTGAAAAAACAAAGCCCGAGCTACGTTGAGAATGTGTCTGTGTTTCCTTTCCACACGACCATTCTGTTGTGGTGTTCCTACACAGGAAGTTTGATGTATAATGCTGTGCTCTCGGAAATAAGAGGAGAGACACAAAAATTCAGTACCGTTGTCACTACGAACAGTTTTCACTGACTTACTGAACTGTTTTTCCGTATACGCCAAGAAATTGGTAAGGATGGTATGAACTTCTGATTTTTCAAGCATGAGATACGTCCAAACTGCTCTTGAAAAATCATCTACAATTGTCAAAAAATAAACTGCTCCACATGAAGAAGGTACTTGATGGGGACCCCCAACATCACAATGTATTAAAGAAAAACATTCGGTTGTTTTATTAATACTATCAGGAAAAACTTCTCGTGTCTGTTTAGCTCTAAAACATACGTCACAAGAACTAGAAACAACCGAAGAAGATGAACTAGAAAATAAAGATAAAGCCGAAATTGCAGAAAAACTAGGATGTCCTAGACGTTGATGCCACAAGACCTTGTCTACTGAGACGTTTACCCTAGGAATCTTCGCCGAAAACACATCCGTAAGATAGTACACCCCATCACGCTCTTCACCGGTTCCAATCCGAGTCCTCGAGAAACGGTCCTGTAAAACACAAATCGTATCAGTGAATGTAGCAAAGCACTTTGTCTGTTTCACAATCTTTGATACAGAAATTAATGTGCAATTTAGCGAAGGCACATAAAGAACATTGGATAAAACAATGTTATCCGATAAAGAGAACTCTCCCATATTCATCGCAAAAGCTTTACTCCCATCTGCAAAGCCTATCGAACACGGTGGAATAGTAACAAGACGAGACAACAAAGAGTGATCCCCAGTCATGTGATGGGAAGCCCCCGTGTCAAGAATAACATCGCCAAAACATTTCTTACCAGAAAGCTTTTCGGAACCTGACTTTTCTTTCTCCTGGATCAGTTGTTTGAGAACCCTCCATTGATCCGGTGACAATTCCGTGAACTGAGAAGCATTAGAGCTTGTCGCATGAGCTGTAGCCACGTGACCACGTCCTCGATCTGAGCTACTTCCACCACGATTACCACGACCTCGAACAGCAGAACCCCGACCACCACCATTACGATCAGATCGGTCATTCCACCAGTCCGGAAACCCCACGATTTGCCAACAATCTTTCTTATCATGGCCTTGACGTCCACAATGAGAGCAAAGAACTGGGCGAGACGTGATGATAGAGGAGTCAATGCGTCCCTTACTAACATCATGAGAAGAGTGTTAACCGTGTCGAGCCGCAAAGCCCACTGCCTCATGTTGTTGCTCACGAACTCGAGAAGAGCCCAGCCTTGTTTCCTCTCGTATCACACGGGAATATGCTTCACCAAGGGAAGGAAGTGGATCCAGGCCGATGATGGTAGCACACACACCTCCAAATCTTGAGTCATCAAGCCCCATGATGAACTGACATATCTTCTCTTCTTCTCTTGCTCTAGAGATTTCTGAAGAGGCACCACAAGTACACACCGGAAGAGGAGCATAACTCTGCAACTCCTCCCACAAAGAGGACAAATGCCCAAAGTACTCAATAACCGACTGGCCATCTTGACGACAACTTGCTAACTGAGCTTTCACTTGATGAATTCTAACTTTGTTACCAATAGAGAAACGCTGCTTCAACTCCACCCAAAGCTGATGAGCATCCGAGATGAACGTCACCGTTGACTTCACTTTGGGTTCAATAGAAGAACAAATCCATCCTATTAACATAGAATTCACCGTCAGCCAATTTTCATGGTTTGGACTACCAACGGTGGGTTTTGGAATTGTGCCGGTGATGAATCCTGTCTTGCGCTTGGCTTGAAGAGCGTTTGACATCTCTCTGGCCCACTCATCATAATTTTCTCCATTGAAAACCACAGAACAAATCAACGCTCCAGGATTATCCGAACTGGACAAAGACTAAGGAGAGTGTTTCTCCGATTGTTGTCTCTGACACCGTCATAACACCACCGGTAAGTTTCAACTGATCTTCACCAGACATGACATAGGGTTTGGACAAAAAAACTTAAGCAACTTGATTGGAAGAGTTTCTTAACTAAAGAGAACTCGAAATAAGAGAGACAAAGTAAAAAACAGAGTATCGACACGAAGAACATAGTATCGTGACGAAGAAGAAACGATTTTGAGAAAAGATTTTATCAAAGCTCTGATACCATGTAGAATAGGTTATCGAACTTAATTGCTTTCATTGATGTACACAGTTTGATAAATATACAGACACAACCAACTCAAAGATTAACATATTCTCCTAATGTAAATATTCTAAATCTTAGGAGAATAGGAAAATATACATATTGACAAAACGACTCTAATATATTCTTTCAACAATATCTTGACCATGGCAACACTATTGTCCTCTTTCTTATTCTTCTTCTTCCTCAACATGAAGACAACAATGAAAGTAATTACCAGCCCAATCGCGGAACCAAGGGCTGTCAAGATTTTCACAAGAACATGTAATTACCTCCTCTCAACGTGATTTGATTTAGATTAGGTCCGGCGAGATTACCCTGAGAGTCATTAAGCTTGAGAATCTCTACACCATTGAGAAAAGTGTCATAATAAAATCAGTTGGGAGCCAAATCATTTCGTAGATTAGGTCTCTTTCCACTTTTGCTAGCGTTAGAAGCCATAAATATGTTGAAATCTAGATACAACGGAATCCCAAGGCCACCACTCAAGTTAAACACGTCGGTGGCATATTTAGCAATCTGATTTCCGATGATTATGTTGAACAGCTGTTGGTTCAGTTCGGTTACTTCGAGCATAGTCACACAGAAATGAAGCCTAACGATGTAGTTGAATCCATCGTCAACTGGGAAGAGCCACATCAAGTTTACATCCTCGGTCTTCCCGGTCGAGTGAATAAACGTGGTGTACACTTCTTCTGGCGCAACGTAGTCCGGTGTTTTTTCTGTATAGTTAATCTTAACATTCACTATATTTAAATATATTGAAGTTTCTCTAAGTAATAAACCACCATCGGAAAGCCACCACCAGAACATTCCTGTGTCTTTGACATTAGAGATCATACTTCCGCCTATGTTCATGCGGTAAACGGTCTCGACTACCGTTGTGTCATCTATCTCAAACTCAATGTAGCTACTGACGTTTTTAATGTAACCGTCAAAACCTCCTTTGTGTAAAACCGGTCAGGCATGGAGAAAATCTCCAAACCATTAAGGAAAGCTAAAGATTGTGGCGACGACATTAATGTAAAATTCAGTGTCTTGTTGTGTCCATCCAAAACAGGGATGATAAACTACTTGATTATGAATCCAGAATCTGGACCCTTTTTCGTATTTAAAGCAGGTTTGAAATTCTTAAGGAGAGTGATACCGTTGAGGGTGACGGAGAAAGAGGAATTAGCAACATCGAAATCAGATAGGTAACGGGTCGGGTAAAAATGCAACCGGAGGAATTTCCAACCGGGAGAGACTGAAACACTGTAAGTAAAATTGGATCGGAATTGTTGAAAAGATGCACATTATAGATATTGAATCATTAAGTTAACACAATGGCCAAGTGGGAGAATGTAAGAATATTTCCGTTAATGTGACCGATGTATTAACGGTTCAATAATTAAAATTCAAGTTCATATTAAAGTCTATAGTTCTAATACATTAAAGTCGATACCGTGATGGATCAGTCTCGGTTACGAAGTGTTAGAATTGGGTATATTGATAACCCTCTCCTCTTACAAAATATGTGATAAAGTAAAGTTCTCATTAAGGTATACATATAAATATATATGTATAATATAAAGTTGTAATTAAAAGGTGTTATATTAATAACTCTTCATAACTCTTCATCAAGTATAAATAGAAGTAGTTATTGATTAGAAAAGTGGGTGAAAACATAAGAGAGTTACAACAAGAAAAGATAGAGAACAAAAAGAGAAAAGACAGGATTCTCTCCATCAAAGAATCCATTCAAGGAAAGGGTTAAGGGAAAAAGAAATCAAGAGATCAAAGATCATCTGCACAAGGGATTCATGTCTGTTGATGACGGTTAGTGATGTTCTTCTTCATGTCTCTTTGTTAAAATGTTTCATCAATCTATTAAGGCATAATTGTTGAATCAAGTATTCTAGAATTGGTCTTGGACAGATTTCATATTGGAAATCATAAAGGATATAATTTACAGGAATATCCTAACCGTCTCGTAAGGCGCCTAAGAATAGAACAGCTCGGAAGCCATTGAAGTGAATGATGCATTGGCTAAATTCGACGCAAAATCATTCCTCTGCTCCGATGTCCAAGTTCGGCCATATTTGTCGGTGGTATTGGAGGTAGCGCCGCAGTTAATGAGAATGACATCCGCGGGTTTGTATGTCACGGTTTCTCCAAAGTGAACAGATAGCACAAACAAAACTAAACAGATCATCAGATTTTTTGTTTGGAAAAAAGAGAGTAAACAGATCACTAAGAAAAGAAATAATACAGGATGGTGAAGTAAAAGTATGAGCATATAATTTACGTCTGTGCCAACCGTTGATGTTGACTGAGACGTGTATAGTGGCTCTTTTGTCATTAAAGAAACAAGGTTGAATTGACCAATTAGACAGTTTTTTTAAAAGATATTGTATAAATAGATAGTTTATTATATCAAATTTGCTATTTGAACAGTTTTGACCATTCATGTCACTGTTCAGCTATTTTTTATGTAAATACACCCTTTCCAAAACTTGTTATTTACAAGATATTACCACTGAGTTCTTTATTGCCGCTTAGAAATTCATTTTATTACACACACTGCCATAGTCTTCTAAAATCGAAAATTATGGAAGTTGATCTTCTTCTGGTATTTTTAGTGTTACCGAGAACAAGACATGCAAAATCCAAAAGCAGAGATGAAGACATTGAAGAGAAAGTCGAAAGAGAGTAGAGTTATCGGCAGATCTAAAGACACAGGGAACGACAGGTGTGAAGAAGAAATCGTTAGTCGATCAAGAGATGAGGGAATTGGAGTATGTAAAGAGAAAGTGTACATTGGGATAGTCTAAAGTGGGTAGAATATTGATTTCTAAATATGTTGAATCGAGAAAGTAGGGAGTTTTAGAAGATACTGTTGTTTAAATTAGGATTTAAAGTTGATTTGAACTTTAATTTAGGGGTAACGTGTTTGGGTTTTGTTTGTGTACAATGAAAACGGATTCGAGATCTTCTGGTAGAAAAAAGGTGTGAGCTGAGGAAGAGGCCAATAGTGTGTCAGGGGAACTGTGGAAGAGAGAGCGATGTAAACCGAGGTCCGAGGTATAAATTATTGGTCAGTTTTTTGTTGAATATGTGGAGTAAATTGTTAAGCTTTTGGTCATTTTTGAAAATAATTTTAAGATTTTCGACTGTAATAGATGTGAATTGGAAATTTAGATGTCGTTGGACTTTAAACACAAGATTTTTGACATTGTAGACCATAAATCGAGTTTTAATTTATAAATATTTGGTTGAATTTTGAGAAAATTGTTAAGTTTGTGGTCATTTTTGAGTAGATTTTGAAGTTAATTTCAAATATTCTTGTTTGTAATAGACGTGTATTGCAAAAATTAGATGTGTTAGGACTTTAAACACAAGATTTTGACATTGTAGACCCTAAATCAAGATTTGTAATGGGAATGATATTAGCAAATTTCTTACGATTTGTCTTGTGGGAAGAAGATACAACGCGAATGCAGCGATTCTTGAAGTTGATGACGAAGAAGAGCTTCTGGAGAAGGTAAAGGAAGTTCGAGAAAAAACGAAAATTCCTAAAATGTTTCCGCTGCAAATATAAAATCAAAGGCTATAGTATTATGAAATGTTAATGCAATATAAATGTTAAAATACCTATTAAAGTTGAGAGTTTACATTAAGTGTAACATGTTAATCACCAAAGTGGTCTTGTTATACTTTATGTAACATTAAAGTAAAAGATTCATAATTGATCATGATTAAAAGATGCTAAATGACATGAATAGATTTGATTGATCAATTGTTTGCTTGCTATTTCCTAGGAGATCACCCAAAAGTGGATCATTGGACGTAGTTAGTAACACCTAAAGGATTAATCTTTTCTACTACGGTTGATGGTGTGTATACCCAAAGGTAGCATTGCTATTATCTAGTATGTATGATTTGATTGATTGTTAAAGAAATATCTAAACAGCATCATGTATAGATTATGTATTTAAAGTATTGCTCAAAGGTTGCTTGATACCTACTATTAAGTTGTTTAGATTATATTGCTGATGAATCTATATTAAAGTCTCAAAGCACTAATAGGTAAGCATGTATAAATTTTGCAGTTTCATTAAGTATGTTTGCTTCTGCAAACTCTGTCGTGAAGCTGAATGAGCTTAACTATGAGGAATGGTCTGAACAAATAAGGTCCTCCTTGGGTGTAATGTCCCTAGACCAAGCGATACTCACTGATGAGGAACCAGCAGCCATAACGGATGAAAGCTCAGAATTTGAGAAGTCTCGCTATGAGACATGGGAGCGATCAAACTGGCTGTGCTTGAACCTTCTGAGGATGACGATGGCAGAAAGTGTAAAGCCATCTATGCCTAAGATAGAGAAAGCAAGGGAATTCATAATGAAGATTAAGGAACAATACCAATCGGATGTCGCTGACAAGTCAATTGTGGGAAGCCTAATGAGTGAGCTGACCACGGAGAGATTTGACTGGTCTCAGCAAATTCATGATCATGTCACACACATGTCAAATCTGGCATCAAAGTTGACGGCCATGGGAATGGATGTTCACGAGTCATTCTTGGTCCAATTCATCATAAATTCTCTACCTCCTAAATTTGGCCAGTTCCAGGTGAATTACAACACCATTAAAGATAAGTGGAACTTTCAGGAATTAAAGGCTATGTTAATTCAAGAGGAGACGAGGTTAAAAAAGATGAAAAACCAAGTTGCTCTTCTTGCTGGCCTAGGGACAGCCAGTAGCAGCTCAAGAAAACCAAGTGGTAAGGAAAAAAAGAAAGGCAAAGCTGTCTTTAAGGGACATGAAAGTAAAATTCAAAAGGTAGTGAGGTGTTTCTTTTGCAAGAAAGAGGGACACTTCAAGAAAGATTGTCCGAAAAGGAAGGTATGGTTAGATAAGAAAGGTACACAACATTTATATGTTTTTCTAAATTGAATCTTATTGAAGTGCCTAGAAATACTTGGTGGCGTGATTCTGGTGCATCTACTCATGTATCTCATATTGAACAAGGATTCAGTTCGATCCAGCCTTTAAGAGGAGCTGAAAGGTATATGTTCATGGGAAACAGGATGAAGGCACAAATTGAAGGCATTGGGACGTATAGATTGGTCTTAGACACTAGTTGTTTTATAGATCTTGAAAAGTGTTTCTATGTACCTGAGTGTGCTAGAAATCTTGTTTCTGTAAGTAGGTTGGATGATTTAGGATTTGATTTTAAGATTGGACATGATGTTTTCTCTTACCGAAATGATTACTTTTATGGTAGTGGTACTTTGTTTGATTCACTTTACAAGTTCAATCTTGATGAAAGTTTTTTTGAATCTTTGTTCAATGTTGAGAATCAAGGTATTAAACGTAGTGCATCTAATGAAAACTCAGCATTCTTGTGGTATAAAAGATTAGGTCACATATCCAAGGAAAGGATTATGCGGTTGGTAAAGAATGAGATTTTACCTTCGTTGGATTTTAGTGACTTTGATATGTGTATAGAGTGTATTAAAGGAAAACAAACCAAACACATCACTAAGAAACCAGCCACAAGAAGTTCTCAACTTTTAGAGTTGATTCACACTGATATATGTGGTCCGTTTAGTGCTCCGTCTTGGAGTGGTGAAAGATATTTCATCACCTTTATTTATGACTTCTCACGATTTGGATATACTTGTATATTGCATAAAAAGGCTGAATCGGTGAATGTACTGAAAATATTCATCGATGAAGTAGAAAGGCAATTGGAAAAGAAAGTTAAAATCGTAAGGTCTGATAGAGGTGGTGAGTTTTATGGAAAATTCACTGAAAGCGGACAATGTCCTGTCTTTTTGCGAAACTTCTAGAAAGTAAGGGCATTTGTGTAACATTCATGTTCCTTAGTCATCCTCTTGAGTTGTAATTGTATTTGACGTTTGTTGTAATGAACCATTGGGATGTTGTATTTTGAGAAGAATTAATAATAGGACGGATGTTTAATGAAATATTCGGGAATATTTAATACATGATGTGGTATTTCATTTATTAGGGATGTCGAATACATGTTGTGTTACTTCATGTATCGACGGGTTTGACACATGATGTGGTATTTCATGTGTTGCGGAGTTGAGAGTGAAGTATTGTTCCGTCTTGGTTCGGTGATTATGGGTCTACGTCATTAGATCTAGTACGTGGTTGGGGTCAATAGGATTATGTGGTATTTAATCCTATTGACGGGTCATTGGGGTTATGTGGTATTTAACCCTAATGATGAGTCATTAGAGTTATGTGGTATTTAACTCTAATGATGTTGGTTAGGGCTATGTGGTATTTAGTCCTAACGGGGCAGTTTACCGATTATGATTATGTGGTGTTTAATCCTAATCGATTGGTAAACCAAGTGAGAGCCTATGGAATTGGATCTCACGGAGACTTAGTATATAAGAGTCCTGTGGTATTGGATTTCGACGGGTTAGCCGTTGGGTGACCACGTAGGATCTTGTGAAGTTAGATCCAGGGGTATTATTGAGTCAAGTATGAAACGATACCGAGCTTGATTGAAGGCCCTAGGGGCGGTGTTAGAGTTAAATTGATCAATAGATCAATTTTTGAGAATTAATTTCGAACGGTTCGGTTTATACGGAATTAAGCGGCAATTCCGGGGATTTTTGTGGAGTGAAAAAAATATTTTAGGACAGGTAGATGTCTCAAATATTTTGGGAAAATTAGACGGAATTACTTAACCGAGCAGTAGAGGTTAATTGGAAGAATTAATCATTGCGGTTTAGTAAAATCGGGTCGGTTTGGTTTAAATGGAGTAAACCAATAATTAATTATATAAACATATATGTATTTCCTCCTCTCTTCTACAACCTTCTACACTCTTCTTCTCATTTCTCATTTGTACGTGAGATTTATTGGGCTACAGAGAAAGAAGAGGGGAGGAAAGGAGAAAAAGAAAGGGGAGGAAAGAAGAAAAAGAAAGAGAGGAAGAAGAAGAAGAAGGAGGAGGAGAAAGAAGAGAAGAAGCTAGAGAGAATCAGAGTTTGGTGCTTGTTTGGAGGCACGATCGGCCTAGCTATTGAGCTCAGTTTGAGCTAAAGTTTTGTGGGTAAGTTCATCAATCTCTTGCCTAATTATCTACCAAATTCCGTCTAGTTTAGTTGAGTATTTTGGGAGATATGATTTTTCTCCCAAAACCGCTCAAAACAGAGCCATAAGCGACGGGTTCGGTTTGGGGAGTGATTGGACACTCAAAACTTGTTAGAGTGAGATGAAATTTGGTAGGTAGATGTTTGAGGGTCTTATCTTGAGATTGACCGAAGGAATTTTCCAAATATTGTCTAGGGCAAGAGATATGATCGATTAGGTAAAGCTCTGTTTTTGGAGAAGGAAACCCGAATTGGGGTTTGGTGATCCAAGCTTAAGGCTCGTGATTCATCATTTGAGAAGTTTGTTTTGTGACGTATTGACAGGGAATTAGTAGATATCTTGGTTGTGTGTGGAGCCAAGAAGAAGTCGAACTTGAAGTGAGAAGTATCGTGTTTTTTTTTCTAACCATTGAATCAAGGTGAGTGCGTGACCGTAACGTAGCCATATAATCATTAGATTTTTCGTGATTAATGTGTGATGTGGGGCTTGCCCACATGGGTGTGATTTGTGCCTTGTCCATGTTGTATGATGTGAGTGTTGTGATGGAGCTCTATCATAATATCATTTCATTTTTGCATTGCATATTAGTTCGGTAAGTCTTTGTTTATATGCGCTTGTCGCTGTGGGACAGGAGGACCGCCTCACTAAGCATTATCAATGCTTATGCGCCTCTTTTGGTGCAGGTAAAGAGGAGTCTTAGGATCGCGAAGCTCGTGGAACCGAGGCGGAATGAGAGGATGATGTAAATAGGTTTTGTGATTTTGTCTTGTATGATGTATGTTTTTGTTGCTAACATGGAAACTTGTTGGTATGCCTTGGTTAATAATGCTAAGTTGTTTTGGAAGGAAATTGTTAGACTCAAATGTTTAAGTGAATGGTTGTTTGAACTTTACTCGATCCTTGTTTTTTTTGTTAAGCTCTTTGGTGATGAGCTACTACTTGGCGCTTAAGTAGTTATGAATACCAATGTTTAGATAAGTGAAGGTGAATGAAAGAAAATTTTTAAAATCCGGTATTTTAGCTTTCCACCGCATATAGATTCCGATAGGTTGTCGTAATTTGGTATAGGGTGTCACAATTTATGCGCAATACACAATGCCGGGAACTCCTCAGTATAATGGTGTAGCTGAAAGGTGGAACCGTACTTTAATGGAAATGATTAGGAGTATGTTAAGTAATTGCAATTTACCCATATCATTGTGGATTTATGCATTAGAGACAGGGTTCCTAGTAAGGCAGTGCCTATGACTCCGTTTGAACTTTGGACGGGGAGAAAACCATGTTTGAGACATTTACGAGTCTGGGGTTGCCCTGCAGAAGTAAAGTTGTATAATCCACATGAAAATAAATTAGACTCTAGGATGGTTAGTGGATATTTCATTGGCTATTCGAAAAAGTCTAAAGGATATGTGTTTTACTGTCCTAAACATAGTACGAGAATAGTTGAATAGGGTAATGCAAGGTTCATTGAAAATGGTGAAACTAGTGGGAGTGTTGAATAACGAAAAGTGGATATTCATGAAGTTCAATTTGAAAATCCTTCAAATGTTGTCGCACCTGAGGTTGTTGTTCCTATTTTTGCATCACAGTCAAACGATACAATAGAACAACATGATGATATGACAATCCCACAAGTTACTGAACCTGTCACAATTCAAGAATAGAATAATGTATCACAAAAACCATTAAGACGACCTATAAGAGAAAAAAGATCCGCTATTACATATGATTATGTGGTTTACGCTATTGAAAATGAATGTGACATGAGTCTTGATAAAGACCCAAACACATTCCGAAAAGCCATGAATAGTAATGATTCTGAAAAATGGTTGAATGCTACGGAAGAAGAAATTTCTTCTATGGGTGTTAATAGAGTATGGGACTTAGTACAATTACCTGATGGATTCAAAACTGTTGGGTGTAAATGGGTCTTTAAGACCAAACTTGACTCGAAAGGAAACATAAAAAGATACAAGGCTCATCTTGTTGCTAAAGGTTTCACCCAAAAAGAAGGCATTGATTATTCAGAAACTTTCTCTCTGGTTTCAATGAAAGACTCCTTAAGAATTGTTTTGGGTTTTGTGGCTCATTATGATTTAGAGCTTCATCAAATGGATGTAAAGACCACTTTTCTCAATGGAGAACTTGAAGAAGAAGTTTATATGGACCAACCTGAAGGTTTCGTGGCCACAAGAAAAGAAAATCTAGTTAGTAGGCTGAGGAAGTCAATATACGGATTAAAACAAGCTTCGAGACAATGGTATTTAAAGTTTAATGATGATACCATTTTGTCATACGGTTTCGTAGAGGTCATTGTTGATCGATGCATCTACATGAAGGTCAGTGGGAGCAAGTTTATCATTCTTGTATTGTATGTTGATGACATATTGCTAGCTGCAAATGACAAACATAAGAGAGTTACAACAAGAAAAGATAGAGAACAAAAAGAGAAAAGACAGGATTCTCTCCATCAAAGAATCCATTCAAGGAAAGGGTTAAGGGAAGAAGAAATCAAGAGATCAAAGATCATCTGCACAAGGGATTCATGTCTGTTGATAACGGTTAGTGATGTTCTTCTTCATGTCTCTTTGTTAAAATGTTTCATCAATCTATTAAGGCATAATTGTTGAATCAAGTATTCTAGAAATGGTCTTGGACAGATTTCATATTGGAAATCATAAAGGATATAATTTACAGCAATATCCTAACCGTCTCGTAAGGCGCCTGAGAATAGAACAGCTCGGAAGCCATTGAAGTGAATGATGCATTGGCTAAATTCGACGCAAAATCATTCCACTGCTCCGACATCCAAGTTCGGCCGTAGTTGTCGGTGGTGTTGGAGGTAGCGCTGCAGTTAATGAGAATGACATCCGCGGGTTTGTATGTCACGGTTTCTCCAAAGTGAACAGATAGCACAAACAAAACTAAACAGATCATCAGATTTTTTGTTTGAAAAAAAGAGAGTAAACAGATCACTAAGAAAAGAAATAATACAGGATGGTGAAGACAAAGTATGAGCGTATAATTTACGTCTGTGCCAACCGTTGATGTTGACTGAGACGTGTATAGTGGCTCTAAGATTTTTATCATTAAAGAAACAAGGTTGAATTGACCAATTAGACAGTTTTTTAAAAGATATTGTATAAATAGATAGTTTATTATATCAAATTTGCTATTTGAACAGTTTTGACCATTCATGTCACTGTTCAGCTATTTTTTATGTAAATACACCCTTTCCAAAACTTGTTATTTACAAGATATTACCACTGAGTTCTTTATTGCCCCTTAGAAATTCATTTTATTACACACACTGCCATAGTCTTCTAAAATCGAAAATTATGAAAGTTGATCTTCTTCTGGTATTTTTAGTGTTACCGAGAACTAGACATGCAAAATCCAAGATCAGAGATAAAGACATTGAAGAGAAAGTCGAAAGAGAGTAGAGTTATCGGCAGATCTAAGGACACAGGGAAAGACAGGTGTGAGGAAGAAATCGTTAGTCGATCAAGAGATGAGGGAATTGGAGTATGTAAAGAGAAAGTGTACATTGGGATAGTCTAAAGTGGGTAGAATATTGATTTCTAAGTATGTTGAATCGAGAAAGTAGGGAGTTTTAGAAGATACTGTTGTTTAAATTAGGATTTAAAGTTGATTTGAACTTTAATTTAGGGGTAACGTGTTTGGGTTTTGTTTGTGTACAGTGAAAGCGGATTCGAGATCTTCTGGTAGAAAAAAGGTGTGAGCTGAGGAAGAGGCCAATAGTGTGTCAGGGGAACTGTGGAAGAGAGAGCGATGTAAACCGAGGTCCGAGGTATAAATTATTGGTCAGTTTTTTGTTGAATATGTGGAGTAAATTGTTAAGCTTTTGGTCATTTTTGAAAATAATTTTTAAGATTTTTGACTGTAATAGATGTGAATTGAAATTTAGATGTGGTTGGACTTTAAACACAAGATTTTTGACATTGTAGACCATAAATCGAGTTTTAAGTTATAAATATTTGGTTGAATTTTGAGAAAATTGTTAAGTTTGTAGTCATTTTTGAGTAGATTTTGAAGTTAATTTCAAATATTCTCGTTTGTAATAGACGTGTATTGCAAAAATTAGATGTGTTAGGACTTTAAACACAAGATTTTGACATTGTAGACCCTAAATCAAGATTTGTAATGGGAATGATATGAGCAGATTTCTTACGATTTGTCTTGTGGGAAGAAGATACAACGCGAATGCAGCGATTCTTGAAGCTGATGACGAAGAAGAGCTTCTGGAGAAGGTGAAGGAAGTTCGAAAAAAGAGGATCGAGAGACAAGCTGCTATTAACTTCCTGCAAAGGAAAATGGTACTATTTCTTGAATTCCCCAGAAATTTTTCATCTTTTGTGCGTTTAATGCAAAACTTGGTTTTGTTATTTTCTCTGTGTTGAGAAACTATGGAACATTTAATTTTGTTTAGAAAAAAAAAACAAAAAGAACTATCACATAGATTTAAGGATAATGTAACAGCAGTAACCAGAATTATCTGCAGGTTACTCTAATTTTTATAGTTAATTGTTTTGTTCTAAGACCATTTACGTTGAACCTAATATAGTTTTGTTTCATTTATCTTCCTCCAATTCTACATGAAGTAATCATGAAAAATTGATGGAAAAGTTTTACTCTCTTGAGGACAAACGCACTTTCTCTTAAATGCAGCGAAACTAAAGTTTTTACTAAATTCCTCACCATCCAAAAGTGAGGAAGATTCGGCAATATGCTTTGTGACAATAGGCATAGGCGGCTTCGGGGGAAATTCAAGAGCATCAAAACTTCCTTCCATCATTCCGACGACTCTATTTATTAGTGGATGGTCTAATGGGCATGGTTGAATACACCAGAGACCCACCAAGATAATCTTCTTTGCAATCTCTTTTTCTTCTCCACTTATTTAACCACCAAATCTCCATAATTGTTCTCCATTTTCAATATCTTTTTACATCCAGTCGATAAAGTAAGTCGTACTAGCATTGGAGGCAGTGTTTTCTTTCTTCCTTGCTCCCATAATCTCGAGTACCAACATTCCATAGCTATACACATATGACTTATAAGATACTCCGACATAAGTTTTTGAGAACACCTCATTTGGAATGTAGCCTATAGTTTCTCTTGCTTCTATCAATGATACAATGCTCTCTCTTTTTTCATAAAGCTTAGCAAGTCCAAAATCTGAGACTTTAGGACAAAGATTGTCATCTAACATAATATTATGAGGCTTAATGTCGAAATGCACACTTCTTGTTTTGCAACCATAGTAAAAGTATTCCAATCCTCGAGCGGCACCTAGTGTGATTCCATATAGTGTAGTCACACCTAGAGTCGACGAATTTTCTCTAGAGATAAAGCGATCTAAAGGCCTATTCTATGATTATTAAAATATGAGAGGTATGAAAATATATTAGAGAATAATATGGGAACATGCTCCTTAAGTTGGACCACTTACATAGTTAAAACTTAAAACCAATCTTGTTAGCCAGTGGGATGAACTTGGTGCACAAGAGGGGTCTAGCGAAAACATCAGCTAATTGATCAGCATACAAAACATGAGAAACATGAAGTTTCCTAAGTTATAAAAAATCTTAAATGTAGCCAAAATCAAGTTTTTACCAGCTTTTACTAATTTCCTCAACATCCAAAAGCGAGCAAGATTCTGCAATTTGCTTTGTGACAATATTCATCGACGGCTTAGGGGGAACTTCAAGAGCATCCAAACGTCCTTCCATCATCTTGATGACTCTATTTATCGGTGGACGATCTAAAGGACATGGTTGAATACACCAGAGACCCACCAAGATCATCTTTTTTGCAATCTCTTTTTCTTCTCCCGTTATTTCATCACCAAATCTCCATGTTTGTTCTCCATTTTAAAGATCTTTATAAATCCAGTCCGGAAAGTAAGCCGTACTAGCATTGGAGGCAATGGTTTCTTTGTTCCTTGCTCCCATCATCTCGAGTACCAACGTTCCATAGCTATAAACATCTGACTTATAAGAGACTCCGCCATACGTTCTTGAGAACACCTCAGGTGCAATGTAGCCAATAGTTCCTCTTGCTTCTATCATTGACACAATGCTCTCTCTTTTTTCACAAAGCTTAGCAAGTCCAAAATCTGAGACTTTAGGACAAAGATTTTCATCTAACAGAATATTCTGAGGCTTAATATCGAAATGCACAATTCTTGTTTTGCAACCATAGTGCAAGTATTCTAATCCTCGAGCAGTACCTAGTGCGATTCCATATAATGTTGTCACATTTAGAGTTGACGAGTTTTATCTAGAGCTGAATTGATCAAGTGACCCATTCTCCAAAAACTCATACACAATTGCTCTTTTGGAACCTTCATAACAGAAACCAAGCAGACAAACAATATTTACATGAGATGTCTGGCGTATACTGCCGACTTCGTTGAGGAAATCTTCACCATTTCCCTTCAAATCTTTCAAGACCTTTACTGCAACTTTAACACCGTTACAAAGGTTTCCTTCATAGACAATTCCAAATCCTCCTTTCCCAACCATTTGTGAAAATGAATTTGTGATTTTCTTCAATTCTTTATGAGTGTATTGTTTCAGGGGTACCTTGAACACGACGATACTATTTTCCTTCATCTTCATTTGAAGCATCGACAATATGAGGACAACAATGAAAGTTGCCAGCCCAATTGAAGAACCAACGGCTATGAAGATTATCACCAGAACATGTAACTTTATTGGATTTTGAATCGATTCGGCGAGATTTGCCTTACTGTCATTAAGCTTGAGAATCTCTATACCATTCAGATTAAAGGTATAAAACGGTGGGTTTTTGTTCTTGTAAGGATGCAATTCAAGTCGTAGAGGTATCTTTCTACTTTTGCTGGCGTGGGAAGCCAAATATTTGTGGAAATCTAGATACATTGGAATCATAGGGCCACTGCTCAAGTGAAGCACGTCCATCGTATCCTTGGCAACCTTATTACCGATGGAGATGGAGAACATGCGATTGTCAGCGGGTTTTGTGGCTGTGATCCAAGTTTCACAGAAATGAAGCCTAACGAGGTAGTTGAATCCAGCGTCAACTGGCAAAAGCCGCCGCCTGAACATTCCTGTGTCATTGACGACACTGACAGGATTTCCGGCTATGTTCAAGCGGTAAACGGTCTCGAGTACTGTCTTATAATCTATCTTAAAGACACTGTTGCTACCGACGTTTCTTATGTAGCCGTCGAATCCTCCCTTTGTGTATAATCGATCAGGCATGGAGACAATCTCCACGCCGTTAATGAAAGCTGACGAGTGTCGAGACGGCATGAATGTGAGATTTAGCATCTTGTGTCAACTCAAAACAGGGACGGTAACTTCCTTGATTATGAATCCAGAAGTGGAAGCTGTTAAAGCAGGTTTGAAGTTCCTCAAGAGAGTGATACCGTTGAGGGTGACTGAGAAGATGGACTTGATAGTGTTGAGATCTGATGTCGGGTAAAAATGTAACCGGAGGAATTTCCAGCCGGGTAACACTGTAAAACTGTAAGTAAATTTGGATTGGGATATCCGAGCCGTGATATAAGGCACCAAAGGAACCGATGGTTCTACTTCGGTAGTCGTTGAAGTGAATGACCTTCGACGCAAAAACATTCCTCTGCTCCAGGCCCGTGCCTATGCCCAATTTTTAGAAACTTTCGCTTAGGGTCTTTAATTTTTACATAATTTTTAGGGCCCTTAATTTTTATGCTTTTTTTTTTTTGTCTCAACTAAGCTTTTTAATGAGGTTTTTATTTTTTGTAAATTACCTTAATGAATTTAAGTTATGAATGTTGAAGAAAAAGAATATTTTTAACATTCTAAATTAAATTTAGAAACTATGATAAAAAATAAAAAATAGGACAATTAACTCTGCTTTTTCTCACTTTTTTTCCATAGCCACTTCTTCAAACTCTAAAGTCTCTAGACTCTAATCACCATTAATTTATGTTTTTGTTCTTCTTCTCAACTGTTTACCATCAATAATCACAAGTACGTTTAGTTTATGTTATAGTTTTGTTATTTTGGTGTGGTTTTTTTCTTTCGTTGGATAATGATAATTGTTTACAAAAAAAAATTTATATGAAGTAGGGTCTTTTTTTAACCCACCGCCTATGGTCTTTTCAACCTTAGGAACGGCTCTCCTCTGCTCCGGTGTCCAAGTTCGGCCGGTGGTGTCGTTGGTGTTGGAGGTATAGCCACAATTGATGAGAAACACATCGGTGGGTTTGTATGCCGGCGTTTCACTTTGTCCTCCTCCGCCGGAAACGAGAATAGAGAAAACAAACAACACGTAACAGATCATCGTGTTTGAGAAAAATAATATAGAGGAGGGAGAAGAAGATAAGAGATGAGTGTGGTGTGTGAGTCATGTAGGTCAAGTCAACTATTAACTCATGAGTTTATGTAAATGGAAAAGAAAATCATTAGGACTATTATTCTAAAAGAAGAATGAGTTTCTTTCAACTATCTGTCACGTATTTCTTTGATTTTTATCACATAATGACTACTTTATTTGGCATCTTAACGTATAGAATGGTTTTGAAATTGCTGGACAAAGTGGAGCAATAAATATCATTATCTTAATGCTAAAGATGTGTAGTATAGAAAACAAACGCAAAGATCGGACAAGACAATTGTTTTGATGTCGTACAGTTGGCAATTATCAAGCCATATTCTCTGACCCCAACAACAAAAAAACCATTATTTTCTTTAAGTTTTCACGATATCTCGTGTGAACGAAAGTATAGTTGTTTAGATGTCTCTGTTGCGCCAAGTTCTTGGTCCAAGCTCCAAAACCGTGTCCTTAAATGAAAACAGATAATCAGAGTTAAGACAATATATCAAACAAATCAAGTAGAAAATTCTGACACAGACAGAGGTCAGCCAGCGAACAATATTTTTTTGGAAAAATTTCATAAAAATACACAACCTAATTTTTTTTATGAAAATGTTTATGGTTGGAACTTGGACGTTAGCGAGGATCCCTCCAGATCCTAAGGGATATATGATATGTTGGATGCGAAAATCCAGAATGAAAACTGCGAATAAATAACAGAATTATGGAAATAATTTTAGAGATAAAAGCGATATTATAAAACCGAATAGTGTGGAATTGAATAACATCTCTTTCCTTAATTCTTTAAATTTCCCCCAGTATGATGGGTTTTAACAATTTAGAATCTTAAGATACAACCACAGGGAGACTGTATTCGACACACTCGAATTTACGGAATCTACTAACTAAATAACTATGTTATAGTACTCTCGAGACTTACGTTTGGAAGAGAGAAAGAGGAGAGAGGAGTTGCTGGATTTTTTCTTGTAGAAAAATGTTTGATTGACTTAATTCAAAAATCTTGTAAGAGTTTTCTATTATGTTATGGGACAAATGCACATAATTGTCATTTGATTTAATCGAGTTGACTTTTTCAAGCTACTCAATTTTTTTGGGTTCAGCCAAGCTACCCACTTAAATCTTTATTTCTCATTCAATTTTAATCAGATTTTGACAAATGATACATTAAATGATAGTGCTCATTGCAAATAATCCAACTCGTTTATTTTATGATCAACTCGACGAACCGATGTCGCCTGAAATGTCATGGAAAATTGGTTGGATCATTTATTTCTAAAATTAAGTTCCGTCAATCCTCCACATGAATAGAAATTACAGTAGAACCTCTATAAATTAATACTTGATAAATTAACAAACACTATAGATTAATAAAATTTGCTGGTCCCAAATCGGACCGGTGTAAAAATGCACAAAATTCGATAAGATAATAAGATAATAATTTTTTTAGAATCTCTATGTAAATATATGGTCCCATTAATAACATAAATTAATAATCATGTAAATTTTTATATATATATATATACTATATAATTTTGTTTTTATGAATTTATGTTAGAACTCATAAATAAATTTTCTTATATAAGAAAATATTATGTTGTATTTTAAACTATCTTATTATTATAATGTAAATAATTTTTTCATAAAATAAAACAAACTTTTCTATAAATTTTTAAATTATAAATATGAATAGTTTTTATTTCAATAGTTGTATAGACTGTTTAAATACAACAATTAAGGTTACTAATCATAAATTTAAAATTTATGTTAATTGTTTATATAAGTGAATTTATCTATAATCTTTGTTATTTATTATCAAAATAATTTAATTTTCTTTTAAAATTTTTAAACTTTCAAGTCCAAAACTATTGAAATTTATAATATCCAATACATTAATTTTATTTAGATCAAAAAATTTTAATTTATTTATTTTTAATTTATGAAAAAAATCTCTATAAATTAATATCACTATAAATTAATAAAATATTATGGTCCCATCAATATTAATTTATAGAGATTTTACTGTACTCTAAACATATGAAGACTCGAATGACTCGACATAATGGACATACTGGACATACTCGTGAGAAGGACTTGCGAGAGTATAAGTGAAAAATCACTGTGTTTCAGATCGTAAAATATTTCAACCTTGAACCGCTCATTGTTAATATCCATCTGGTTTACTCTACCAGAAGGTGAATATGATGTCTTAAACAATCCGGATTTTTATATCAACCTAGAAAACAATTATAACCCATCACTTTTTCCCATGGAACTAAGTTCTCTATTTTCATTTTGACCTTGAAATTTCCTGTTATTCATGAGCGAACTTAGAGAATATAGCATGAAATTCATTCTCCTAGAAACAACCTCGTTTTACATGCACTAGATGATCGCCACTAGTCTTTGTTTTAAGATGTATCTTGTACTACTCCATTTATATTTCAAAGCTATGAACTTGAATCATCAAACGCTAATGCTTATCCTTGTTTTTATATAGGAAGCACTGTTTATTATCCTGGGAATAGAGTAATGACACAAATTTTGGATATTTTGGTTATTTTAGATATTCCAGTTAGTTCGGTCTGAAATAAATGATATTTTTGGATTTATAATTATAATTTTGGGTAATTAGATTATATTAAGTCTAAATATAATTATTTTTGGGTATATACACTACAAGAAATAAATTAATTAACTACTACACAATTAGTAGCATTTTAGTCGCATATAAGTGAAAGGAGACTAAAATGCGACTGAAATTTAGAATCGCAAATCGAGCGTCGCTAAATGAGGTAGTCGCATTTTCGTCGAAAAATGTGCAACTATTTTGCGACGAAATAAACCGTCACATATTTTGCGACAGCAATATGCGACTACTTAGCGACTTCATAAAGGCGACGAAAAAGCGATGACTAAATGGACGTTGCAAAAATATCGCCGACTAATAAATGCCGTCGCAATTCAGTTGCAAAAATAGTGTGACTATTTGGCAACGACAAATGTGTAGTCGCATATTTTGCGACGAAATAGCGACTTCTCATACGTCCTACATTTCAGTCGCTAATTAGTAGCACAAAAGGCCACAATTTTGCGACTACATATTATTACTAAAAAGTAACTCAAAAGCGATTGTGATGCTACTGTTGTTTTAATTAATAAATACAAAATTCCATTAAATAAAACGTAATTAATCTTTAAATACAAAATTAATAGAAATATTTAAAATGTAAATAAAACAGCAAAAGTTTAATTGAAACAGAAATTTAACAAAATAAAATTTAATTTAAATAAAAAATAAAAACTAATTATTGTTTGTTTAATCGTTTTGTTTCTCCGGTGGGGGTTGTGCTGACGTGGTAGACGTGCTCGGGTTCTGGGAGTGGGCTTCCAGAAACCGTGCATATCCTGCATCATCTCGCATATACGCAACTAGCATCTCCAAGCTAGCTACTGTTACCTGAGATTGTTGAGCTACTTCTTTCGCTTCTTCTGCTATTTTCATGGCTTCTTCGGCTTTAGCACGATGATGCTCGTTTCCGCGGCTTGCTCTTCGATCCTGCGATGAGCAGCTTCAAGTTGGTCCCGTAGTTGTGCCATCGAAGTATAGCTACTTGACGCACCAGATTGTTTATCCCTAACAAATCGGCTCTCCATGCTACCGAGTCCATACATTGTGCCTCTTGAGTCGGGAATGGTTGACTACATAAAGAAAAACAAATATTGGTGATAAATTTGCATAACTAAAATACTAAACAAAATTATAAGTGCAATTACCTCTAAAAAGATAGCATCTAGCTCTTGGGTTGTAAGTTGAGGACGTGCGGAGTTAGCATCAGACAAGTCGAAGTCATCATCTTGAAGTTGTGCTAACTTCTCCTCTACGTTTTTATCATACGTCTCGCAGATTTTCTTCGCTTTCTGGTCGACAAAAGTCCCATCTGCTTTGGTAAGTGTCCTCACAAAAACCTCTCCAATAGACACAGGTCTCCCAAGTTCTTGCTCATGTTTACACGAAAATGTAATCAATTCCAGAAAATAAAGACTAACTTGGCATTAAACCCTATCAAAGAGAGCAAGGTATAAGTTAATGTAAAAGGAAAGAATCAAGGCAACGTACCATTTCATATTGAATTTGTTCATAGCTTTTTGGGCCAGCTACATGTTTATGAACACCAAGACCACCCCGTTCTGAGTTCCGCGAGTTGGACGCCACACTACTCTTTGATTGCGCTCCTTCAGTTGTCCAATATGCCTGCATTTGGAGCCACAATGTCTCCCCAATCCATTTTGGCCTATCTTTATGTCAAACTTTACTAACCATATCCTTCATCCGGTTAATACAAATAGCATTGTATTTTCGCCTCACAAGTGTGGTGATCAATGGATCCCAAGTATATTCTTGCTGAGAAAAAATATTAATAAGTTGTTAAAAAGTTTGAAAAATATTTTGAAAATATTAGAAATAAAATTAAAGTTTTCATACCACAAAATCAATGAAATATCTATCTTGCCGTCTTGGTGGAACTTTGGACCAGCTATAATAAGGTCCATCAAATTTGTGTTTCAAGAGTTTTGAGACTTTCTGGGTTATCCGCCCCTCGTCTTGACCAAACCTACATAAGTTTAGCGATTACATTAGTAGGAAATAAAGTAAGATGCTAAGTTATTAAAAAAATTTAGAAGCCTTACCATGTAGTCCCTTCTACCAAATCAGGATTCAAAATAGGCAAATACATTTCTCTTCCCGGAGTTCGCAAAAGATCCTCTAGCGTCATATGTTCGACCTCACCCATAGGTCCAGGAGTCGCCTCCTCTTCCGGTTCTTCATGCATCGCATCTGAAATAGGAGGTTCTTGAATAGGAGAGTGTGCAAAAGGCGGTGGCTGCGTCACTTGTTCATTGATCCGCGATGACCTAATAAGAGGGGCTTCTGATCTTTGTTGGGGAGGCACAAAAGAAACTGATGCTCTCGATGTCGAAGGTTGATTGTTTGTGGCTTGAGACGACCCTGATCTCCCACCTCCGCCACGGCCTCGAAAGCTTCTAACACCAGAAGTCATACTAAGACAAAAAAAAAATAGTGGTATCAAGACAATATCTCAAAAGTGGAAAAATAACAAAGCTGGGTATTTATATGCATGAAGCAAATATTTAATAAGTTTTCAACTAAAAAATCAATTTTTTTAATGGTATGTATACGAAGATTTTAAACAAAAAACAACAAGTAAGTTTACATATTTTAATACAACTTTTGTATTGTTTCATATTTAACATGTTGCAAAAACCCTAATGTCGAAAAACCATATATCCTATAAATAACTAACTAAAAAGTAGCTATATTATTAGATGAGTTAAAATATATCAAATTTAACACTATTAAAGAAGCTTATTAATTTCTATTTATAACAATAACTTTACTGAGATTTTCTTCGTCTATTGTTTAAAAATTAGTTGATAATTTAAAATGAATATATATTACTTGATAATTAATAAAGAATTTATTCAGCATACTCCGTAAATTGTTTTATATAAACTAAAATGTTTGGATTCATATCATCCCTCGAGAATTCATAGTCTACAATGCATCGTGTTGTTTGAGGCAGCATCCATTGAATTACGAATTTGGATACATATTGATGATTTACACTATGAGATAAATTGATTGAGTTTTATAAGCTATAGTTTTTGTATACAGAATTATCAAATTTTTTATTCAAATAAGGTTATTACAAATTTTATAGAAGAGAACATGTAAAACAAATTTATAATGGTAGGCAAAAGTTTTTAAGAAAAATATTACGCTTGGACAGAATTATTAACGAAAATATTTCACACATTTTTCGGAAATGCAAAGCAATTAGACGAAAAGGACAGAAAAAACACTAACGATATACATTTTTTTCACATACCTTGTAACTACAATAGAAACGGAGATGAGCTTCTTTGCCCAACTTCGTGGTTATACCATGCAACCGATGAGAATACAAAAAGAGTCTGCACGCACAAGCATCACTATCAATATTTTGAAAAACCATCATTGGCAAATATGAACGAATGAATTCTGGAAATGCCATAATAGTCCTAGTTTTCAAAACCAAGCTTTAGAGGGTGTTAAACCAACATAAAGGAAGATAAGCAATAGCAAAATCCTGAATTTGGTTTAACAAAAAAAAAACTGCATTTAACCTTTGTAATTATAAACTAGACACAATCGGTTAGAGTTTGGTGAAATTTTTTTTGCAAATTCGAAATCTAAAATCGGTTTATGGCAATCTCTAAAGCATTTCGAATGTAGAAAAGTGATGCAATTTAAAGCATCTTCGTGTGACAAAATCGTCAAGCTATTACATATGCCGGTGTTGATTTTTAATAAAATTGGTAGGAGAGACAAATTTGATAGATCTGCAGCTAATCTAAACAAACTACAGCAGAGTAAGTACCGGCGAATTTGACTACAAGAAACTGCCTTAATTTGAAACATTATCTATACCTCTAAACTAATTACTAGAAATCAAGGAACTCGCGCAAAACCAATCAATTTATAACGAAATATACCTCCTGCTCGTTAGGAAAGGGAGAAACGATCGATTTTGCTTCGAATTAGAGAGATTCCTGAAAGTAACCGGATCGGATCGAGGAGTGGTGTTGGGAGATGATGTGAGAGATTCTTCATGCCCCTACAACTGATTGTTCGGAAATCAGTAATGTATTGCATGCAAAATCCAGATTCCGGGGTTCGTGTGAAATAAGGAAGCCGAAGTCGGTGAATCGGAAGATGGTGGAGGAGATGGACGAAAAATGGTTCAGAACGGCGGAAGGGGGAAAATGAGATAAGTTGATCTTGATATATATCACGCAGTCGCTTTTTGTTGCTAAATATAGCTACTAAAAGGCGACTGAAATCATTAAATCCGTATTATTCACTTACAAATGTGCATAGTCGCCTTTATGTCCCCTAATTTAGCTACTGAAATGCGACTCTATGAAATATATTATGCTATAATTTTTTCAATTCGTAAATAAAAACCGCAGTCGCCTTTAAGTCACTATACTATGCGACGAAAAGGCGACTACTCGATTTTTTTTGACGCGAAATATTTTTTTGCCGGTCCAGTCGCCTTTTAGTAGCTATACTTAGCGACTAAATTGCGACTCTCATATTTATATTTTGCTAAAAATTTATGATTCGGTTAATTTACACAGCAGTCGCTAAATTATGTGACGAAAAGGCGACTACTAGATTTTTTGTTAGGTGAACAATTTTTTTTTATGGTGCAGTCGCCTTTTCGTCACATCATTTAGCGACTACATAGCGACTCTCTTATTTTTATTTTGCTAAAGACTTATGAATCGGTCAATTTACAGAGCAGTCGCCTTTTAGTCACTAAGTTATGTGACGAAAAGGCGACTACACCATAAAAAAAATAGTGCAATCTCACAAAAACTCTATGAGTCACCTTTTCGTCACATACTATAGCGACTAAATAGCGACTCTCTTATTTATATTTTGCTAAAAATTTATGAATCGGTATATTAACACAGCAATCGACTATGATGCTATTAATCTGGGCAAAAACATAAATGATTTGGGCAAAATCATATATGAATCATAATTTATTATGATATAAATTTATATATTGGTAATTATACACTGTAGTCGCCGTTTAGTAGCTAAATATTGCGACGAAAATGCGACGACCATATTTGATTCTTAGCAAACTTTATATTATACGTTGAAGTCGCCTACACGTCGCATAATTTAGCTACTAATAGCGACTTTCTTTATTTTATTATGCTATTAATAAATCAATTGGAAATTATAATAGTCAACTTTCTGATTTATATAGAATTTTTTTTATTTGATCACATTGTAGTTATTTAACGAGGTATTTATATTATATTCTAATATAAATTAATATAACGAGTGTTCTAAACTATATATCAATATATAAATAATTAAATTTTTGTACAAATATGTTCAGTCTACTTATGCGGTTCAATTATATCACGTATATACTATAGATTCGTTTTGGAACCATAAAGTATACCAATATCTTTTCCAGAACTGCAATTGAGGTAACGGCAACATATTGATTGTTGATTAAATAACATAAATTATTTAAAGGTTTTTATGTATATAACATAAGGTTAAAAACAAGAAAATAGTAATTTACTCTCCAGTTTCATTTTCCTCATCTTCTGATGTCGATCTTTGAATTATAAATTCGTCGTCAAATTCAGCATCACCGACTTCTAAATCAAGAAAAGTAGTCGCGTTTCTTCCATCTACTAACCTTTGGACAACAATATCTTCAATTGTTGTGAATTCCACATCCCGATCATCTTCTTGTTGCATTAATACCACCTCCTTTTCTTTTAACTTCCCAATTATGTTTGCCCTCGGGTTAACTTTGACGACAGTAAGCCACACTTGTCTTTGTTGTCTTACGGACGGATAAGGTATGTAGCAAACTTGATCCGCCTGAGATGCTGTTTTATTCATGATTAAGTAAAAAAATGAGATAACTCAGTTATGTTAAATATGTATATATATATATATATATTATAATATGATAATATTTTGAACTTACCATGGATAAAAGACTCGTATTTGCTATATTTGCCTGTGGCAAGTACATCAACTATGCCTCCATTTCTCTTTTTTGTCCCCCTTCCGATGGTTGGATCATACCATTTACATTTAAACAAGGTGATCTTTAAGGAAACTAATCCTATATACTCCAGTTGGACGATATCGGTCAAAGTTCCATAGAAATCGGCTTCGTCAGATGCATCCGAATAATTTTCACCTCTAACACAAACATTATAGTTAAAAGTTGACCTCCGTTGTCCATGCCTTTGTGTATGAAACAAATACCCTCTAGTAAAATATATGGGCCAAGTTGTCGCCTTGTAGTTGGGACCATCAACTAACTCTTGGACCCAAGTAGGAAAAGGTTGGTTTTGGTAAAACATACCTGATTTAACCTTAAAAAAATAGCATAACCACCTAAATACCTCCCACATAATATTTGTTAAAAGTTCTAAATAAAAGGTATTAACTAAAACATAATTGTAGCATACATATCGAATCCATAATGGAAATTCTGTATCCCTTCTACTAAATACTTCGGTGTCTGAAAGGTGTGGATATGTTGAACGTATCTCATTCTCAAACAAGCTGTAAATATAATATGTTAATGGTTGACATGCAAATATTTTAAATTTTTTTAACAACATCGAAGCCAATAATATATGTTACCTCTCGAATGGCCGAAAATATTCACAATTTCGCAATATATAAGCATGTGCACACTGATAGTGTTCGTCAGACAACCAAATTTCCTTTGCTTTCCCCTTTGGACGTCCAATATGACTGAACATTTCAGGTACCTCACTGACAGGATATATCTGCACATCACCTTCTTCGAATCGTGTATTCTTTCTCATATACCCATAAATACATACACATTAATATTAATAATTTAAATTATAAAATTATAGTTCATTGCGATTTTATCTTAACTGTGTTGTTATGTTAGCGGCGAAGTAGTGCTGCGAAAAATACGAGATTTCATCATTTATATAAGATTGCACAATCAATCCGGCTGCATATCGTTTGTTCTTCGCCTTGCTTTTCAACTCTTTGAAAAATCTTTCGAAAGGGTACATCCACCTGTATTGAACAGGTCCTCCTAGTTCAGCTTCACGTGGGAGGTATATAGGAAGGTGCTCCATAACGTCAAAGAAAGATGGTGAAAATATCTTTTCTAGCAATATTTTCTTTCATTAACTGGACACGATGTTGGTTCAATGATCTTGCACATAAGTCTCTAAAAAACAAACTTATCCCTGCATAAATACAAATGTCATAAATTTTATTATATTTTAACCTGGCCTTTAAAAAATTAGAATCTGTTATCATACTTGATACTGCTTGGTCGACATTCCGAGGGAGAAGTTCTCTCAGTATAAAAGGAAGTAGTCTCTCAATGAATACATGACAATCAAGGTTTTTCATGCCCGAAAATTTCCCTCCTTCTATATCAGCGCATGTTGCTAAGTCTGCGGAGTAACCATCAGAAAATTTGACATGATGTTTAACACATGTTAGTAGCTCTTCTTTCGCTTGAGGAGTTAGTCTAAATATTGGGAAAGGAGCCATTCCATTGCTATCAAGATGTAATTCTCTCCGAGAACAAAATAATTGTATATCCAATCGTGACTTAACATTGTCTTTCAACCGGTCTTGCGCATTCATCAAAGTAAACATGATGTTGTCAAAAAAATTCTTCTCTATATGCATGACGTCAAGATTGTGCCGCAAGTTAAGATCTTTCCAATATGGTAACTCCCAAAAAATGCTTTCTTTGTGTCAATTGTGCGATCTACCATATCCAGCTTTTTTAGGATCATGCCCATTACCTCCACAGTTTGACATTTTAGGAGGATTAATTTCCCGGATTCGATCGTACATCACTGAACTTGTTGGGTAGGTGGGTGCGTACTCATTTACTGCATCTTTCCTCTTCAGAAATTCTGTTTTGTTCTTCCTTAACGGATGATCACGCTGAAGATGTCTCCTGTGACAATCAAACCAACAAGACTTTCTACCATTTGGGAGCCAAAATGCCTTTGTTTGATCCATACATATTGGACATGATAATCTACCATGTGTCGTCCAACCAGATAACATACCATATGCTGGAAAATCGCTAATTGTCCATAGGAGAATTGCCTTCATGGTAAAATTTTGCCTTCTAGACACATTGTACGCCTCGACTCCAGTAAACCATAGTTCCTTTAACTCTTCGATCAGAGGCCGTAGGAAGACATCTAAACTGGAACGTGGATGATTTGGCCCAGAGTTCAAAATTGTTAGGAAAAGATACTTTTTTTTCATACACATTCCTGGGGGTAAGTTATATGGCGTCAAGATCACGGGCCATAAAGAATGGTTTCTAGGCATACCGAATGGATTAAAACCATCTGTGCATAAACCTAGGTTGACATTCCTAGGTTCTGCAGCGAATTGTGGATGTTGTTGTTGAAAATGTTTCCACTCTGCGCCATCTGATGGGTGACACATTTCACCCTCGATAGGTTGATGCTCAAAATGCTAGCACATTGAAGCTGAAGTCTGCTCGCTTTGATACATTCTCTTCAATTTATCCGCAATTGGTAAGTACCACATTTTACTAAAAGGTATTTTCGTTCGCCCTTCGCTTGTCTTGAATCTTGGTTGTTGACAGAACTTACATGATTCCCATTTTTTATCTTCTCTCCAAAAAATCATGCAATTGTTTACACAAACATCAATTGTGTAGAACGGCAAACCTAAATTCCTCATCAACTTTTCAGTTTCGTAGAAAGAGTTTGTCGCATTATTTCCTTCAGGCAAATACTCTGTGAATAATTCTGCCCAAAAATCAACACCCCTCTCAGACATATTTTTTGTTCCGACTTGTTGGTCATGAACCTGGCGGCTAAAGATAGTTGTGAGTGTCCTTCCTTACAACCCTCATACAAAGGTGTGTTTGCAGCTTCTAGCATGTTGAAAAATTCTTGTGCTTCATTGTTTGGGTTTTCTTCATATTGAGTAGCATTCTCATTGTTGTTGTACCCAGTTTTACTATGAAATGCATCATGAATCATATCAATACAACTTCCATGGAAATTAGCGGTCCCACCTTCGTAATCACTTTGACGAGATGTACCATGATGACCAATATCATGGTTTGAACCTAGATCTACACTTATTTCTTCATCATGTCTATGCTAAACATAATAGTTAGGCATAAACCCTCGACTCAACAAATGATTCCATATTTTCCGCGACCTAAGGAATTTGTCATTCTTGCAATTGATACAAGGACAGTAAAACATACCACCACTACTTTGCGCAATAGATTGCTGACTTGTAAAATTCATGAAAACTTCAACCCCTGCTAAATACTCCGAAGACAAGCTATTTGTATGTGAATCGATACGATTGTACATCCATGCGCGAGAGTTTGGATACTCTGAAAATCCGGCCATTTTTTTGTTTTTAGTAATATTGGAACAAGTGTGGAAAGTTTCTCGCACAATGGCAATGTATGTATATATAAACACAAAATGTGACCAAAATGCGACTATTAAGTGACTTTTTTGCGACAGACAATGTAGTAGCATTATTTGTGTACCTAATTATTGGTTTGTATGAAACACATGTTTTACTATTATAACCACCTAAAATTTTCTACCAACTTTAGGAGACTAAAATGCGACTGCACCATTAACTAAGAGACTAAAATGCGACTACACCAACTAAATGATACTAAAATGCGACTACACGAAATATATGAGACTAAAAGGCGACTATTTTTGGTCTACAATTTGCAAAAAATATTAAATTAATTTTAAATAAGATTTTTTTTCAGTGACAAAAGTTATATGTGAATGATTAATAATATTCATTTTAAATATTCAACTGTTATTAAATTTTAATTTATTAGTATTAGTTAATAATATAAGTTAATTTATTTTAGGATCCTCAAATATTTTATACCACCATTTAAAAAACAAGTTAACTTAAACAAATATTTTATTATACATTATTTTTATTTATTATACATCTTATTTTTGTTACACGAGTAGGATACAAAAGTAGGTCCTGATATTACATCAAATAATAAACATAGAAGATTAACATTTTATTTTTACAGCTCGTCTTCCGAATCTGGTACAATCGTTGACATTCTTTCATCAACAACTAAGTTTGCATTAGCTAGTGGATCCGCCTCACCCTGTTCATCGACCATTTTGTGAATCATTTGATTATTTCTAATAACCTATAAAATAATTAATTATATAATAATTAGGTACCACAATAAATTAACCACAGTCATTATAATCAAATTTTCTTTGACAATGTTCTTCAATACTATGTTTAGGTTCATTGTGCTTCTGTTTAACTTACATACAGTTACCTATATATACAAATATTCAATGTTTATACAATAAAATAGAAATTAAATAAATATTGTTAAATGGTGCTTACTATTTATGAATTTAAACCGTTTACCTTTTTTAGAAGTAGCACTGCACCAACCTTTATAAGTTCATTGAAATCATCATTCTCAAATACCTCCATGTGAATAGAAGCACCCATTGTTCCACTTGGATCTTTTAACGTAACCAATGCATCACCAAATTCATTTTTATTCATATTTTTTATCATAACTAAAACCTACAAAGTTGATAAACGGGTTAGGCATAGTATACAACAAATCCTCTTTATAATTTTCTTAGTATTATGTACTTGCCTTTTTAATTTTTGCCCACTTGTTGTTTGTACAGTGAATTGAATTCAACGGTGTCCATTCTACCCCTTTTTTTGTTAGGTATTCAACAGCTGATGTCCAACGTACCTCGTTGAAATCCGGATCTCCCTCTGCAAGTAAATCGTTGAGAAATATTTGAGTTGGATTTGATTTTGGGGATCATAAATCGAACTCCTTTCATGATATTGCTTGCGTCTTCGTGCTAATTGAACATTTTGGAAAGACTCCGTGCAAGGAATTATAGGTTCATCTCTGCCAAACTGAGGTCGGAGGTGACATGTAGAAGGTGTATCCACAACATTAATAGAAGGCAAGGGACTCGTTATTGGATTGGGGTATGAGCTTCCATTTTTGTACCAGCTCCAAAGAGAGATATATCTCTTTCAAAATCATCATTTTCAGAAGAATTAGACATTATTAAGAAACAAAAGAGATGACTTCAACGAAATATTCTGAAAGTTTGTATTAAGGGAATAATGTTTAGAACATCTGAAATGTTGGCCATATATAGTTAAACATGTGGATATAAATCAATCGGTTTATTTAGTTTGGTACACCTACCTCCTCAATTATAACATGTGGATATAAATCAAACAACTTTAGTAGGAGTCGCATTTTAGTACCACAATAAGCAACCAATATGTGACAACATCAAACAACAATAAGAATACAACAATACTCGAATGTCAAAAACTAATACGTGAACATACTATATAGTATGTTCATATTTGTTACATATCTATGATGTATATATATGATAACATTAAAAATAAATGATGTTTTTAATTTTGTATCCGTAAATAGTATACACTTCAGCTTTTGTAGTCGCCTTTTAGTCACTCAATTATGCGACGAAAAAGTGACTACATGATTCATAGGTACATTTAACGTTGCAGTCACATAATAGTGGCAAACTTAGTGACTAAATAGCGACTATTATTCGAGTGTTATAATAATTGATGATTTTATTTAGTAAACCTATATATTATACACAGCAGTCGCTATTTAGTCACTAAATTTTGCGATTATTATGCGACTACACGATTTATATGATTACTTACAATATTAGTCGCATATTAGTCACATAATTTAGTGACTAAATAGCGACTATAAGAATAATATGATGTTATTTATTTAGTAAAGTTATATAATATACACTGCAGTCGCTTTTTAGTCACTATTATGCGATTTCATGATTAATATGCTTGGGTAAGCCTATATTATACGTTGCAGTCGCATTTGCGTTGCAACAGTTATGACTACATAGCGACAACGCGAATAAGATGATGTTATTAATTGAACCTTTATTAATAACAGAACACAGGAAGACATGGTATTAATACCAAATGTCAAACTTATTTCACCATACATATCTATATTATAACATTGTTAAACAACTTAATCAATGATCAATCTCAAACTTTTCAATGTGATACTAGCAACAACCATATTCATCACCATTGCATTCGTAAACATCTTCAACAGGTTTCTCAAAATATGGACTTGGAGGAGGGAGAGGTGCAGGTTCCTCAACGTTTAGACCAAATTGCCTCGCGATGGCATCAGCATTTAGGTCCTTCGGAGGACTTTCAACTTCTTCAGCATAACCACCGCTCTGGTAACTATCATATAGAGATTGTGTAGAACCCGGGGTGAAACTTGGTTCAACTTTTGTGATTGGAGCCTCGGATTCCCAAGACAGCTCCACTTTTTGGGGCTCCTGATCCCACTCTGCCAACCTCGCCGGTAATTGAGAGTCAGTTACATCAGAAAAATTTATAAGTGATGCTTCAGAATCAGGGAACGGGTTACAAGGAAGCTTTGACATTATATTTCTTGTGTGTTTGTTTTAAACCTCATATCATATGAGATCTTTTATAAATTTGCATATATAAATTTAACTAAAAAATATAAAAGTAGATATACCTAACTACAATTATTTAAATATGTGGGAATAAATGTAACTATTATGCGACTACTTATCATATAAAAGTAGGTACACCTAAGTTGCGACCAATATACGACCATAATTTTTTGTATTTTTTAACTATAATGCGACTTTATAAAATTTTATAATAAAATCAACAAAAGTAGTATTTTAGTCACTAATTGGTAGAAACTTTTTGCCACTATTTAGCGACTACCTTTTATTGGGACAAAAATGCGACCAATATGCGACTGTGTATTTTTGTAATTTTTCCTAAATTCCGACTTAAATTACAAAATCTACGGAAGTCGTGTATTAGTCACAATTTGGTGGCAAAATTATGCGACAACTTTTTTTTTGACTATAATGCAAAATTTAGTCACTAATTGGTAGCAAAATTTTGCGACCCTTTAGCGACTACCTTTTTTGGGACAAAAATGCGACCAATATGCGACTGTGTATTTTCGTAATTTTTCCTAAATTGCGAGTTAAATTACAAAATCTGCGGAAGTCGTATATTAGTCGCAATTTAGTCGGTTAAAATATCCACCCCTTTTACCTGGCTAAGTGAAATACTAAAATTCGTAAAGCAAGTAAAATGAAAAATCCATTCACACGACCCTTAGATACAGAATGGTTAAAACACTGCGGTTTAGATTTTATTTTCCCGCGTATTATTCTCCCTTTATTTTCAGATAGCCAAACAACAGGCGCAAAACCTAGCTCTTGATTCGCCATGGACGTTGGAGAAGAAGACAAAAGCGATCTTCAGATAAACCAACTGGTTGAAGAAGACGATTCCATGGATGATATCACTGGAGACCGATTTAGACTCAGAGCCATCTCTATTGCCGAAACTGAAGGTTAGGTCTCTCTCTCCTTCCCTCCATTTCATTCGATCCTCAAAATTTCTGGCGAATTTATTAATCCATTGAATGAAACGGTGTGTGCTGATTGAATCGGTGTTTATTGGATATTTGATTCAATTTCATTGCTAAAATTGAAATCTATGTTTACGACGAACATAGCTAAAATTGTTTTTTGATTGATTTCTCCTTCCCCTTCTTGATTTCAAATTAGATTTTGGGGATTTTGAATTTTTAGAATTGATGGTGAATCAACTTAGTAACGAAGCTGCTTGAAGTTTAAGTCTACAAAGTTGAAATTTTAGATTCTTCATGGAGAAGAGTTGAATTTGAATTGATTTGAATTTTTGATTGAGCAGCAAAGAAGAACGGAATGGAAATAGGCGGCACTGTTGTCGCATGTGTAGCAGGTTTAGCCTTCAAATATGCAGGTGAGATCACTAACTCTGCAACTCCATTTGCTTATGGTTTGAAGAAGTTTCTCATTGCTACTTATTCACTTGGAATCTTAATTTAACTTCAGGGGGAATTTGGATTTTGTCAATGTTTTGGTAGTAATCTTTTAGTTTGTGTTAGGATTTTTATCAGTGGTGAAGAATGGTATTATCTTTCTTAGGACTTTGTGTTAGTTAGCTTTTAAATAAGCATAGAAATAGCAAATAGAAAAAGCAAAAGATGCAATCTAAAGACGCAGGATCGAACTAAATCTCCTTAACCATATCTGGATTTGAGTAGGGTGATATTGGATAGAACATTAGTTCCGATAGATGCAATCTTAATCTAGCTTGTGTGGGAATACGGGTTTGTCAATGCTTTGGAAGTAATCTTTGAGTTTGTGTTAAGATTTTATCTGTGGTGAAGAATGTTATATCTTTCTTAGGTCTTTATTTGTTAGTTAGTTTTTAAAGAACCACATAAATAGCAAATAGAAAAAGCAAAAGATGTAATCTAAAGATGCAGGAAAGTAACAAATCTCCTTTTTAAGTATCTTGTTTTGAAGAACCTTTTCATTGCTACTTCCTTGGAAACATAATCTAGCTTCAGGGGGAATATGGATTTGTCAATGCTTTGGAAGTATTTTGTTAGTTTGTGTTAGGATTTAATCTGTGGTGAAGAATGTTATGTCTTTCTTTTTTTGAAGTGAATGTAAAATTTATTCAAACCAAAAATTTTTTTACATCAAGTGTTTCATCTATTTGAAAGTTTTTAGAAAAATTAAGGTTGGTTCACACTTAAGAATTTTTTGCTGAAAACCAGAAAAGAATGTTATATCTTTCGTAGTTCTTTGTGTAAGTTAGCTTTTAAAGAAGCACAGAAATAGCAAATAGAGAAAGAAAAAGAAAAAGAAAAAGATGCAAATCTAAAGACGTAGGATCGAAATAAATCTTCTTAACATATCTCGCATTGAGGGATAAATTTTCTTGAGAATCCTGTGTGGTTATGTTGAGTAAAAATGATTTTGGTTAATGTTAAGAGTGGTATATCTTTCTTAGGACTTTATGTGTTAGTTAGCTTTTAAAAGAAGTACAGACTACATACATAGGAAAAGATGCAATCTAAAGACGCGAGGAAAGTAATGAATATCCTTAACATATGTGTAGAGGTGAAGTTTTGTTGAGCATGGTATGTAGTCATGTTGAGTAGGATGATTTTGGTTGATGTTTGTATGCTAAACCAAAAACTAGGCTTGTTTATAGTGTTTAGTTATTGAGAATGGCTCTGTTCTGAAATTTTATTTGATTGTTTTTATGTTATGAGTAACAGAAAATGTTGCAAAGGACCTTGAACTATTTGCTCATCATGCTGGACGCAAAGTTGTAAACATGGATGATGTTGTTCTCTCTGGTATAATAAACTATTTCTATCAATTCAAAAACCAATAAACTATTTCTAGTTCATGTTTTATGTTTAGTGTCTGCGTTAGGTTTGGATTTTATATTTAATTTTGAAATTTGCAGCGCATAGAAACGATAACTTGGCTACGACTTTGAGGTCTCGGATACAAATTATCTCAGCGTTATTTTTTGTTCAATTAGGGTTTCACGACTGCTATAATTCCGAATAAGAATTCGCATAATTATTCTGAACCTTAATGAAAACGATCCTGAATATTTGGAATCGACTGCTTTAATTTTAGAATCATCGTTTACATGTACATTAAAGTTCGTCGAATTGGTCTCCATATGGTTTTGGAGACAAACGTGAAGCCCTAATGATTAATTAGTGAAGGCCAAGAATACAAGTGTTTGTATTTGTTTTTCTTTGTGTCTTGGTGAGGGAAAATGGCCAAAATCAATCCAAAGTATTTGCACAATGTCTTTTTCTACCCAACTTATGTTACTTTGCAATTATCAATCTGAATCATTTAAAAATTTAAATTTTAAATCTGAACCATATAAATTTTAGCCAATTTCAAAATCTACCTAAATGGTGTTACTTAACCATATAACGGTGCTGAGTCAGACGTACACGTGGCATCGAAAACGGTCAAAATCAATCCAGACTATTTGCAAATTGCCTTTTTCTACCCAACTTTAATATTTTCTATTTAAATCTTAATATTTTCAAATTCTAATCCTTTTTGCCATTTTGACAAAAAAGTTTATTAATTTCTGTTTTATTGTGTGAAAAAGACAAGTAAGAATAAATTTTTCGATGAATATTATAATATACTAGATTATGACCCGCCTGATACGTGAGTTTCTTAATTTTAAAATAAATTAAATTTAAGTAAAAGTAATTATTAAAGTAAATATCTGTGATTAATGATTTATCTTAAAATAAATTTAGGAGTAAAGTATAAATCATACTTCGTTAGAGAAAAGATTTTGGTTATTAACATATTTTAAATGAATAAATTAATTTTTATTTTATAATTTTTTTTTTGTATTTGTTTTAAAATTATTTCTTGATTTCAATTATTGATTAGATAAATTAACCAATTTTTCCAAAAATTAAATTAACAAATTTTTGTTTTCCTTTTTTTCTTTTTAAAATATTTCTTAATTTTAATTACTAATTATATAAAATTCTTGGCTACGTCTTTGAGGTCATTGTGCAATGAGTTAAAGGCAAAGGAACCACACTCTGAGAGGAAACGTAAGAAAGGATCAGCCAAAGCTAGTAGTAGTAATGCTGTTCGCATCACCGATCTGTAAATACATACATTGCTCTATATATGTAGATACAATTCTTGACGAAGAAACTATTAAATGGCCTAGAATTTATGTGGAAGTTTAAAACTTGGTTTGATTAACTATATAAGTAGTCTCGGATTTTCAGTTTTCTCATGAGAAAACTTCACAATTAATCACAAATAATCAAGAGTCTGGACTAGAGTCCTCTTATTCATCTTCTTTGTCTCTTCGAGTCCAAAACCAATTAGAAAGTGTTTAAAAAATATTAAAATGTGTATCCTATCAGAAAATTAAAATATATATACTTACGTGTTTATTAGCATTCTATATATATTGAGAATCTCTCTGTAGATTTGCATATATCTCTAATGAATTTGTTTTCCGTTTTCTGTTATATGTAAGCGAATATAATGTAAGCTCTAGGTTTTATCTGAGAATTTCACTAGCTAGGCTAATAATGTCACAATCTGATTCTGATTTTTCTCTATACGATTACTCCCCAAGCTCTCCTAAGAAGATTAATGAAGAAAGTAAAGAAGTGAACTCAAATAATGTAGAGTCTCAAGAAGAGACAGACAATGAAACTGAGATTGATAAGGTATGTTTTGTTTTTATGTATCAAAGTTGTGAAAATCCTTACGTCTTTTAAAATTCTATTATTTTTGCTGTCTTTCTAATGTCAAAATACGATCATCTGAAGGAGATTTATGATGAGGGCACACGCATGATTGATGTCCCAAGTCCTGGGTACTGTCCCATTTCTCCCGAATACAGTCCCATCAGCTCTCCTTATTATGGTTATGGTAATGCGAACATGGAATCTGAATACAATAAGGAGAGTGGTGAAGAAAGTGATAAGGTAAGTCACCGTTTTATTGAAGCTCTAAACACTTTGATTATTTTATAAGATACAGAGTTGTAATTACTTGCATTTCAAGTCAATCTTGATATGTATACGTTCCTTCTGTCAATGTCTCGATTTTTTGTTGTTGTAGGATGAAGATTATTATCCTTATGGTGACTGTGATTCTCCATACAATTTCCTCCATTCCTCTTCTTCATACTTTCCTACCTATTACTGTGCTACCTCTCCTAAATACTGCGTTACCTCCAGTTCATACTCTCCTAGCACTCCTAAATATTGTGGTCCTGAGAACATGGAAGCAGAAAACAAGACATGTAACGATCATTTGAAGAAGGAGATTTGTGATGACAATAGCCATGTGGAGGTGTCTGAGGGCAGACGCATGATTGATATCCCATGTCCAAAGGTTTGATTTTACGTTTTTTTTTACTCTTGTGTTAAGTATCACCTTACTGATATTTTACTCTACAGGTAGGTTTAGTGATTGGTGCTATGGCGACGTTACGGTTTCTTCAGCATGACCTATGTGGTCGTATCCGTATTTTGAAGGATTCAGAGGTTCATTTGAAGTCAGCAATAAGACTAGTGGAATTAACTGGAACTGTTGCTCAGATTGAGTTTTCTCAGAAGCTTATTGACTCTGTTCTAGAAGAGGTTGTTATCATTAACCTCAATTTTGTTCTTCTTTTGTTTACTACTTTCAAGTCTTATGTTTGGTCTGAATTCTGAAATAAATTTGGTTACAATTATTTCAGGAGAATCTTGTGGAATTAATGGAAGAGGAAACTAAGAAACCATCTTCTCAGAAAGATTGTGAAGCTCGTATTGAGCAAGATCATGCTCAGTCTGAACAGCACAAGTGTAATGCTTCAGCAACCTCACTAAAGACATGAAGTTGCTTCTGTGTTTAGATGTTTTGAATATTTTTATTTGGAAATTGGATTTAGATTCTTATTAAAAATTGTTAAACATTGCATATCTATTTCTATAGATTATTTTTGCTAGTAGAACCACCCTTACCCCATTGGTTGGTTTAAAGATTTCTACACCAGGTTTGGGGTTCGAACCCCAGAGAATGCTTTTTATTGTAAATTAAAGGATGCAAAGTTTTTCAAAGCTTCCAGAGTGCTGCAAATAGAGTCGGCCGTCGTGGTCTCGTGAGTTACGGTGAGAGCTCGTCCATCATAAGGATGTCGTACCTGCAGAACCGTGCGTCGTAAATCCGAGTGTTGCAGAGAGAGTATGTCCATCATGAAGATGTCGTACTTGCAGAACCGCCTGCCAAGAAGAATTTACGTCGTGGAATCGTTGTTTGAAGAAGTTCATCGTAATCGCATTTACTGCATATATATCTAATAATAATGATGTAATGGACAAAAAAATATATATTTTTGCTATTTAAACAAACTTATTTGAAAGCTAAGGATAAATTAAAATTTAATTTGAAACCAGTACCGAGTTTTGTTACTTATTTTATAAAATAAGGCTAATGTGTCTTAGTAAAAAATTGTAAAACATAAAAAAAACTATTGAGATATGCTTTTTTATTTTTTACATCTAACTTGCATTATATGCTTTCATGCTAAGATATATACAAATCAAAACAAAACATTTTTTTTTTTGACATCAATTGGATCGACAAGACCCGATCCATAGCCTTAAAACATAGTTTGACGACAAATAGGACATGAACGATTGGAGCGCATCCACATGACAATACAATCCTCATGAAAAATATGGGAACAATGCAACTTCACAATCTCCCTCTGTCCATCCAACAACTCTTCTAAACAGATTGTGCAATCATCATGTTCTGTTTGTATCCGAAGAACCTCAAGCTCATTAATATTGATGCTTAATAAAACCATCTCTTTTACAACTTCAACTTCAGCTTCAACCAAGAAACCTTCTTTTTCTTCTTTTTCTTCAAGTAGGCTACGCATTTCTATCATGTCTTTGGAGATGTCAGGAACGATGCGATCTTGAATACAGCTATGAATATTTGTCTTCCTGGACAACACGCTAGCTATATATTGACAACATGTTTCTTCCTCAGCAAGGAAAAAAGCTGGGATCTCGGTCTCGGATACAAATTCTCTCGGCTTTATTTTTTGTTCAATTAGGGTTTCACGACCGCTAGGATTCTGAATAAGAATCCGCATAATTATTCTGAACCTTAATGAAAACGATCCTGAATATTTTGAATCGACTGCTTTAATTTTAGAATCATAGTTTACATGTACATTAAATTTCGTCGAATTGGTCTCCATATGGTTTTGGAGACAAACGTGAAGCCCTAATGATTAATTAGCGAAGGCCAAGAATACAAGTGTTTGTGTTTGTTTCTCTTTGTGTCTTGGTGATCGATGATTGCATTCTTATTCTCATGTTTATTTATAGTGTTGTGTCTAGATTTCCAAATCCACTTAGGATGCGTATTAGTTAATAAGCGAGTTTATACAAAAAAGGAAATAAGGATGTCCTGATTAAATGGAAAGTATTGATTATAAAAGAAAAAGTATGTGATTGGCTTATCTATATGTCGAGATAAAATATACCAGTAGAGCGTTGACAATGAAAAAAATAAAAATAATTATCGAAAGTTTGACGAGCTTAAGAGATGATTTGACAAAGATATATTTATTGATGGCAAATGCCTTAATTTATTCCCAAATACAACAACAACAAAAAAAGAAAAAAAAAAAGAAAATTGTACAAGTACAGACAAAAGTGAGTTGCGGTTGCAAAAATTTAATATTAATCATGAAAAAAAATTTCACAACAGTAGCCGACTTTCTTAATAGTATAAATACCCTACGTCTTTCATCTTCATAACTCATAATTGATTCAAACATTGTTTCAACGATCGAGATAAAAAATATATATATTTAATGGCTGCTTACACAAAACTTTGCGACATCAAACCTTACAAAATGGGTTGGATCATTCTCAAGTTAAAATCGTGCATTCGTGGATTCAACTAACAATTTACAGTAGAGAGACTTTGGACATGATTTTGTCTGATGCATCTGTAAGTATAGATTGAAATTAATATTTATGTTTATAAATAACAAATTATATGTTTATAAAAATATATCACTGACCTTTATAACTATACTTTAGAACATTCTGATTCATGCTACGGTTTAAAACGTCACAAATTAACAAGTTTCAAAGATTTATCAAATCTGGAGAGTAGAGAATTATTGAAAATTTCACTCTCTCCAAATCGATGGGAAAGTTCAGGGCAACAAAACATACTTACAAAATATCCTTGATGAACACGGCTATTATCACAAGATGTGCTTCAATTTCTGATGATATATTTTTCGATTTTGCTAACTATCAAGATGTTTTAAATAATTCAGGATTGAGAACTCATAAAATCATGGACAAACCTACAAAGAAACTTAATTTTGAACTTAGAAAAACAAAGTATATTCACAACCCTAATATATGTTATATTTTTATTATTACATTTATCCTACATACTAATTTATCTATACTAATAATTTGGCTCTTTTATATATAGTGATGAAAGATGATCACGTACTCTTTGGGGAAAAAATGCTGATACCATATGGAATGCATGTCAGAATGCAGACAAAAGATGCAGTCATGGGTATTGTCCCAAGTCCCGGGTACTGTCTCATTTCTCCTGAATACAGTATATCAGTATATGTTTTGTTTTTATGTATCAAAGTTGTGAAAAATACTTACGTTTTAAAATTCTATTGTTTTTGGTGTCTTTCTAATGTCTAAATTTTCATTTTCTTTTTTGGTAGAAATGTGGTTTCTCATATTCTTCTCCATATTTTCCTTCATACAATTACTGCCCTACCTCTCTTCAGTACCGCCTTACCTCTCCTGAATACTGCCCTAGCTCTCCTGATTACTGCCCTTCTCCTGGTTACTGCCCTACATCTCCTGGATACCGCCCTACCTCTCCTGATTACTACTGCCCTTGTCTTGATTCCTGCCCTACCTCTCGTAAATATTGTGTTACCTCTCCTAAAGATTATAGTTATGGTCCTGAGGACATGGAAGCTGAAAACAAGACCTTCAACGATCATCTGAAGGAGATTTATGATGAGGAGGATGCTGAGGGCATTTCTCCTGAATACAGTCTATTGAGCTCTCCTGATTATATTAATGCTGGCATGGAAGCTGAATACAAGATGGAGAGTGGTGAAGAAAGTGATAAGGTTACATCACATTTTTATTGAAGCCCTAAATCATTTTTTAAGATACAGAGTTGTAATTACTTGCATTTCAAGTCAATTTTGATTTTTTTGGTATGTCTATATTTATGTTCTTTGTGTGAATGTCTAGATTTTTTCATTGTTGTAGAATGAAGATTATGATCCTTATGGTTACCGTGGTTCTCCTTGTTATGGATGCAGTCTCTCACATTCTTCTACATACAATTGCCTCCCTACCTCTCCTTCATATACCTATTAATGTGCTATTATACCTCTCCTAAATACTGCGTTACCTCTCCTTCATACTCTCTAAGCACTCCTCCTAAAGATGGATATGGTCATGAAGACATGGAAGCTGAAAACAAGACCTTCAACCATCATCTGATAGAGATTTGTTATGAAAATAGCCATGTGGAGGCTGCTGCGGGCAGACGCATGATAGATGTCCCAAGGCCAAAGGTTTGGTTTTACGTTTTTTTTTTTACTCGTGTTAAGTATATCACATTACTCATATTTACTCTACATGTAGGTTTTGAGAGAACTAATTTTCTAGTCATATATGTAGTCTTTGCAATTATCCAACAATTAACATTAGAGGAATCTAATTTCTGTTTGGATTACTAATTAATATTCGTTTAGAATAAGTTTAGTTTTGATTTATACGTTCGAAAGGAATTATAGTATATCTTTTCTGACTACAAAAATAAGATATTGGAGTGCAGTTTGAACATATTTTTTACTTAGAGAGTTAGACTATATATGTTTTTCTTTGTTTTTTAAATTCTTGAGCATAGTTACGATTTTCAACTCTAATCCTGAATTATTTAATAAAAGAAAGTATATAGTCAAACTCAAAATAATATAAAAATAAATTTATCATAAAATTGAAAATAACAACCAATAGATTATGATGAAGATACAAATGCATTTTGACCAACCATAATACAACTTTTCTATATGTTGTAAAATTACTACAGTAAAGGTCAACATATAAATGGTATGAAATTTCTAAGCCGATCTAGTTATCCTTCTCATTGTTCTTATCACCCTTATCTTTTGAGAGAGATATGAGAGTTTTCGCAGCTAGCATATGATTAATGTTACACTGGATTTGATCATGAACGATTTCAAGCTCAGATTCTAGTTCTTTAAGCACTTTGTGTGTAAGCTCCTCAATGGCCTTTTCGTACCTCTGATATCCTGCGTATTCAAGCAACTTCCGAAGCTCTTTGCCTCGTTTTTTCTCCGCCCTAATCTCTTTGGTGATTGAGTCGAGATGTTTATGTATTTTCTCTAAATCAGTTTTATCGCCTTCATCTATGTTGTCTGATATTTCAAGCTCGTTCTTGAACTCCTCTGCGATCAAATTAAAATTTGGCTTCCCAAAGGTGTAAGGCTTGTTGTTTGGGGAAAATAAAACAATACCTACCTCAGCGTTGCACTCCATTTTGAGCTTACATGCCTTCTTAAACAACGCTAATTTTTGCCTTGAAAAGGTAGCATTCTTTTTGTTTTTGTTTTGTATAGTCTCCATATTGATCTAAAAGATCAAAGATTGTGACTTCGATATGGGTTGCAGTGAGGTTAATTTATACATAAATATATGGTGGTAGGTGAAAGACTAAGATTTTTTTTCTATAAAGTGATTGAGGTTAGTAACCACATATTAATTGAATTTAAAGATAAAACTCTTACTTGCCTTGTTAGGACATTAAATAATTATTGTTTTTATCCAAACAAATTTAGTTATTGCTATAACTATTTATTATTACACATTTTATGTAATGGTAGCTAGTCTGTATTACCTAAAGAGAAGATTTAGACCTTTTTTCCTAAATAAACAAACAAAAATAAACGTGATATACTATACACTTTAATGTATTGTACTCAATAAATAAATGAATTAAATTTTTAATAAATAATATGTTAATTGCCCAGAAACAAAAATTATAAAATAGAAATATTGCTTTTACCAAAAATATAAAAATATTGCATGCCAAAAATATTTATAACACACTAAACAACGCAAGTGGTATTCAAGAAGTCCTCAACCCGAGCCTAAAGACGCTGTTCCACCAAATTTGGAAGGTAGAGACTAGCCCCAAAGTCCAGCACTTCCTTTGGAGATGCATAAGTAACAACATTTCAGTGGCAGCAAACTTATCATACAGACACATTTCCAGAGAAGCAACGTGCCTCATGTGCCATTCAGGCTCTTATCGGCCATCTCACTTGTACCAGCACCACCTATTGGCATATGGGCCGATTCTTTATATACTAACAGTAAATCTTTTACTGGTTGGTGCTATGGCGGTTTTATGGTTTCTTCAGCATGACCTATGTGGTCGTATCCGTATTTTGAAGGATTCATAGGTTCATTTGAAGTCTGCAATAAGACTAGTAGAATTAACTGGAACTGTTGCTCAGATTGAGTTTGCTCAGAAGCTTATTGACTCTGTTTTAGCAGAGGTTGTTGTCATTAACCTCAATTTCTTTATCTTTTTTATTTTTTTTACTACTTTCAACTCTTTTGTTTTGGTTTGAAAGATATTTGGTTACAATTATTTCAGGAGGATATTTTGGAACCCATGCAAGTGGAAACTGAGAAACCATATTCTAAGAAAGATCGTGAAGCTCGTATTGAGTCTGCTGCACAGCCCAAGTGTGATGCTGCAGCAATATTTTTGGAATTATGAATCCTTGATTAAATCCTGCAAGAAGAATAGACTTCAAGTGGGAAGAAGATGAAGAAGCAAAGCGAAGAAGAAGAAGATGAAGATGAAGAAGAAGAAGAAGAAAAAGAAGTCTCGTAAGAAGGAGAAGAAGAAAGTCAAAGAAGAAAAGGCATTGGGCCATTAAGTAGTTTAGGCCCATATATGTTAATGGGTTTTGGTGGTTTAGCTAAGGTGATTAGGTTAACAAGAAACTCTAGCAAATATATAGTATAAATATGTATGTGTGTGCAATGAAAAAGAGTATGGTTGTTAGAGGAGAAAACCCTAGCATCCATCCAAGAATATTAGCAATGTGGAAGATTAAAGAGAATCTCTTTAAGTGTTCTAAGAGGTTTTGTGAGTAAGAACCAAAGAAAACTAGAGAGATGAGAGGAAACTGACATCTAAGGGAGAGTGATGTCGGAATTCCAACAAATCTCTCCAAGGACATGAAGTTGTTTTCTGTGTTGAAATGTTTTGAATATTTTTATTTGGAACTTGGATTCAGATTCTTATTACAAATTGTCAAACATTGCATAAGTATTATAGAGATTGTTTTTGCTATGTAAACAAGCTTATTTGAAAGGTATGGAAAAGGATTTTATAAAAATTAAAATTTAATTTGAAACCGATACAGCTTTTTGTTACTTAATTTTATGAAATATAGAAGGCCAATGTGTCTTAGTAAAACATACAAAATATTGAGATATGCTTTCATGCTATGATAGATTTACAAATCAAAACAAAATATTGAGATATGCTTTCATGCTAAGATAGAGATACAAATCAAAACAAAACACTTTTAAATTATTATTATTATTATTATTATTATTATTATTATTATTATTATTATTTTACATCATTTAAATTGACAAGGCTTGATCCATAGAAGAAATTCTATTTCATGGAGTAACAAGATTTATTGGAGTCAAACTCGGTAGAAAAACTGCAGAGGTAATACTGTTAACCAGTTAATGAAAAATGCACTTTCCCACAAACACTTGAAAATCTAATCAGTGAAATTTTATATCTTTTTACAAACTTTTATATCGAAAACATATTTTGACGACAAATAGGACATGAACGATTGCTGCGCATCCACATGATAATACAATCCTCATGAAAAATATGGGAACAATGCAACTTCATAATCTCCCTCTGACCATCCCATAACTCTTCTAAACAGATTGTGCAATCATCATGTTCTGTTTGTATCCGAAAACCCTCAAGCTCCTTAACATTGATGCTTAACAAAACCATCTCTTTTACAACTTCAACTTCAGCTTCAACCAAGAAACCTTCTTTTTCTTCAAGTAGGCGACTCATTTCTATCATATCTTTGGAGATGTTAGGAACGACGCGGTTTTGAATCCAGCTATGAATATTTGTCTTCGTGGACAACACGCTAGCTACATATTGACAACATGTTTCTTCCTCAGCAAGGAAAAAAGGTGGGATCTCAGTCTCGGATACAAGTTCGCTCGGCTTTATTTTTTGTGCAACTAGAGTTTCACAACCACTAGGATTTCGAACAAGAACCCGCACAATTGTTCTAACCTTTAATGAAAACGATCCTGAATATTTGGAATCGACTGCTTCCATCTTAGAATCATAGTTTATATATACATCCAATTTCTTCGAACTGGTCTCCATATGGGTATGGAGACAAACGTGAAGCCCTAATGGTTAATTAGCGAAGACCAAGAATATAAGTGTTTGTGTTTGTTTCTCTTTGTGTCTTGGTGATCGATGATTGCATTCTTGTTCTCATGTTTTATTTATAGTGCTGTAGTATTTGGATTTCCAAATCCATTTAGGAAGTATATCTTATTATATAAAAGAGAATAATTCAAAATTACTAACTCGTCTGATTATGACACGTGTCAATTTAAACAATCAGATTTTGACATGTTTTAAACTAAATAAAATCATAGATTTATTATCAGAAAAAAAAACATATACAATCCTTAAAAAATAGATAATCAGAAAAAAGAAAATTTTCATCAATTTTCAAATTAAATAAAACCATAAATTATCAGAAAAAAAAATTAAATTAAACTAAATTAAAAATGAATTTAATTAAATAAAAATTACATTTTAAGAAAATTTTAAAATTAGTTCCTAATCCTAAAAGGTAACAAAAAAAGAATAAAACCATCATATTATATAGAGAAGAATGATTCAAAATAAGTAACTCGTCTGATCGTAACACGTGTCAATTAAAACGATCAGATATTGGTTGAACTTACAAAAGCTCAACACGTGTCAAAATTATAATTCATAAGATCATGACACGTGTTGGTTGATAGATAAGATTATGACACGTGTAAAATATTTTGTCTTCCTTAATTAAAAAAGAAAACCAAAAAAATAATAATAATAAATATTTAAATTTTTATCTATCATTTTTCTAAAATATGTTAAATATTATTACTTCAATAAAAATATTATTTTCAAATTTATTTTTTTAGATTTTCATATTATTTAAACTCATATAAATATATTTCGCATGCTTCTAATATTTAAATATTGGTTAAATGTCAAATAAATTATAAAATAAATTGATTGGATTAACCGATTAATCCATGAATCTATTTTTTTAATAGATCAAATTAAGACATAAATCTAATAGTTTTATGAATCAAAGGGTTAAATACATAGACTCATGAATATATAATTTTTTTTTGTGATAGCTTATCATCACAAAAGAATAATAATTAATTAATTGTATAAAATTCAATAAATTATATAATTACAATTTTTACAAGAAATTAAAAAGTAAATTTTTAGTAAGAAATATGTATTTTGCATATTTTGGAGTGGTTAAAACGCACTCCTTCAAGTGATAGATGTCTCCTTTGTGCATATTTTTTTTTTTTTGGGCACTACGGAGATTCACTCTGAAAAAATTTCTTTTGCTGAAGCTAATTATCATACTCAAATATGGATCCCGAGAAGGGAAGAAGGCGGTGAGATTTATGTTTGAAGGTGAAGATGGTGGTAGATGAAAATCAGGTAACGGAAAAGAAAATAAATCATGTAAACCAAATATCCTTAGGTATAGAACTAGAGAAAGGAAAAAAAAATCGAGAGATGGTGACTTAACGGTTTAGTAAGAAGATGTTGTCGGAAAAGACCAAGAGACGAAAAATAACAATGAAATTACTATCTACGAATATAAATTACTTTATTTATGTTGAAAAATAAATTTATGTATATAACAATTTTCTTTAATGAAGTATGCTTTATAATGTTTTTCTCAAAAAAAATCTAAGATATATTTCATTAAAAATAAATTTTAAAATTTACAAATCCGTCAATCGGACGGGTCCTAATTTACTTAGTTAACAAGGAGTTCTTTATTCGAAAAAGGAAATAACGATGTCCTGATTAAATGAAAAATATTGATTACAAGAAAAAGTATATGATTGGCTTATCTATATGTCTAGATAAAATATAGTGTTGACAGTGAAAAAATAAAATAATTATCGAAAGTTTGACAAGCTTAAGAGATGATTTGACAAAGATTTATATTTATTGATGGCAAACGCCTAAATTTATTCTCAAATACAACCTAAAAGGAAAAGAAAAAAAGAGAGGATAATGTACAAATACAGAAGAAGACAAAAGTAAGATTTTTTTTTTTTTGGGGGGGGGGGGGGGGGGTAAACAGAATCTCTAACTTTATGTCACGTGGATTCTCTACGTTTGACACATAACATCTTTATATTCAAGAAATAACTTATAAGATATAAAAAAATTTGAGGTTGGATCTTGATTCATTTTTATATTTATGAATTATTTTGTCGAATTTCATAGGAGGATGATGATTTTAAGGATAGATTCTCATCAAATCCATGACATTGAGAGCAAACATAAAAGAACATGAACATTTACGAGAAAAAGTATGATGGAAGTCATTATGAACCTTTCGACTTTTCTAACCAACACGACACTAGACATAAAACACAACATGGGCTCTATAGTTGCACATGCATTGTCGGTTAAGCATGTGTTGTCTCTATTCGTAGTCTTAGAGTCAAGTAAAATTTTGGGTAAAAAAGTAAAAAAAGCTTTTACAAAATGAAAATAGCCATTCAGAAGTTTTTATACTTATCTTGGTTTTATGTTCGGTATGGTTATTCAGGTTATAAGTAAATCTGTATAGCAGATGCCTAGAGCATATGCATCTAGTACATTCTGTTACTAATTAATAATTACAATATAATTTTTTTTTTGATAATCTAGTATTGACTTCTACTAAAAAAAGAGTTGAGAGAAGTCGAGTTTAGTCTAATTACTTAAAAGCATCTCCATTGGATATCTTAATGAGATACACTTTAATTAAAAAAAAAAAAAAAGGGTATGAGTAGGAAAGAAAGAAAGCCTTTCGTTTGAGAGACTTGGGTTTTCTAAGTAAAATCCCTCTTTATACATGTTTATTTTTAATTGGTTTACTTTTTATTTTTAAATTAAAATTTAAATATATAATTTAATTATATTAAAATATTAATATATTAATGTTGAGATACCCCTTCGGGTATCTAAATCAATGAAAATGCTCTAAGTTTTCGAGTATAATACCTGATAAATTTAACAAATCTACAATTCACGAGTTGAAAAGAATCGTCATTTAGTATAAGTAAAGAGAAAACGATCTTAATGCAATTGAACATGGTAGACAGAAAAAAAAAATATTGACACCGTTAGACATTTTGTTTTTTTTTTTTTGTATATTTTGCTCTTCGTTTTGTAATTCGTTGTTGATTCATTACCATAATTTTTATTGATGTGCGTGGATTGTTTCTTCGTTCAGAAATTTCATAACTAAATGTGTGTATCAATGTTCAATCAGCTGGATTCTATATGTCAATCTGTGTTCAAATTTTAATCTGGCAGTTTCCCCTATTTGTAGAAGAGTTCATTTTTCTTTTGACGTCCATATGTTTTAGAGTTTTCATCATACCTATTGGTATATCTTTAGTTGGCTTGTTTCATAGATATTTTTTATGTTACCTTCGATTAATGAAAATTTGTGGAAGAAAAAAAAGCCTATGTGCAAATAGCTTGGCTGGTTTCAAGTTTTCTTTTGTAAATTTTAACATATAAAATTAAACAATTGCAATGAAGGAAAGAAATAAAATCAAAGTAACGTAAAGACTAAAAATTTTTTTAGAAAATACTAATAATAGATCTCAATCAGTTCACACAAAATGATTGAATGGAAGATAGATCATACATCTACAAAGTTTTATGATTATGATTGCAAAGACACCGAGGGCACAAAATTTAAGAGATTTTTCCACCCCAATAAATCGCATGCAAACATAATTTATAGATCCTATAGGGGTCATGTGACCCACCTCACTCAGGTAGATAAGGGTTGGAATAATATTCATTGACGTGGCTTATTATGCTTGGTTGATATATTGTCGAAAAATAATGTACTCAAGAAAAAAAGGTGTCTCTTCCGTTCATCGACTAGGCCTGTGCTCCACCATTAGACAAAGACATTAAGATCCAAGAAAATGCCAATAAATATGATAATAATTAAGAGAATTGGTTACACTCTAAGAGTCCCAGCTCTCGGGTGGTAGCAGTCATGGCCGCTTTGATAATGCAGTTTGAAGGAGAGAAAAAAAATGCATCTGAAGACGCTGACGTGACCGTCAAGCAAGAAGATGAACAACAACGAAGATCTTATCCGACATCGTTTAGGGAGGAGAGGGACACCTTCGGGCCGATCCAAGTTCCTTCAGATAAGTTCAGGATCTGATCTTTACGAAAACGTTTTTACTTTGGAAATATTTTTGAACCATTTTTTGATTTGTGCGTGTCATCCTAGACTATTTATGAAAACGTTTTTTCAACCATTTTTCGGTTTGTGTGTGTCATCTTGGACGGTTTACGAAAACAAAAACTTTGAGCTATTTCTCGATTTGTTCCTGTTATCCTAAACCATTTACGAGTTTTTCAACCATTTCTCGATTTGTGTGTCATTCTCGACCATTTACAAAAACGTTTTGATCCCGCTTGAAAACATTTTCATACTCTTATTGGTGTTCTGACAGATTATGGGGAGCTCAGACGCAGAGATCGCTTCAAAACTTCGACATAGGCGGTGAGCGCGAGCGAATGCCCGAACCTATGGTCCGTGCTTTTGGTGTCTTGAAGAAATGTGCTGCCAAGGTTTTGTCATTAAAGCAAATCTATGTAAATTTAATGCTTTCTCTCGTTTTGGTTCATGAGTTCAACGTTGATGTTTTTAGGTTAACATGGAGTATGGTCTTGACCCAAATATTGGGGAAGCTATAATGCAAGCTGCACAAGAAGTAGCAGAGGGAAAGCTTAATGATCATTTTCCTCTTGTTGTATGGCAAACTGGTAGTGGCACTCAGAGTAATATGAATGCTAATGAGGTAATTTTTGTGCAGTCTTGGAGATATGCTTCATAGGATCTCACTGTTTGGTGGTGCCAGTGACAGGGGCGGATCCAATATTCTTTTTTTACATGTGCAAAAACGTGTCGTTAAAAACACACACAATAAAGAACAACTTTTGACGACTTTAGTTTTGTTTAACCGCACTAGCTAGTGTTTTGTTTGACTGGTATATATGGATATTACTTTAAATGCGAAAACGAAACCAACTATATATATATATATATATATATATATATTATAAGAACGAATATCGAATATATACAAAAAAAGATTGAATAGAGAAATTTCAATACTCAACTGTACTTTGTTTGTAAAACATTTAATTTTCCTATGCTGAATTTGTTTTATATTTCAAAAAGTAAAATTGTTTACCAGTTACCTTAAAGAGAATAAATTATAGCCTATAGCCTATCTTAACAAAAGGTATAAACTCATTGACGAAACTTAGAAATAGAAACAAATATCTTCTTTTGGCATGCATGGACTATAAGTTTTTTTTTTTTTTTTTTTATCCAAATGAAGTTTATAAAAGAAATGCAGATATTTGTATCCTCCACTTTAGAGTCTCAAACCAGGTATATACTACTGAATGAGCACTCTTCCACTAGAGTATCACCTTATAAAAATTAAGAGAAAATAACATTTTTAATCTTGAACAGATGCACTTTAACTTCAAAAGTATTAAACTAGTACTTTAAATTTTCAAATTATTTTTATTAACATTTTTATAAACTTCGAAACTATCTCATGCGTTTTTCTCCGCATAAAATTACTTACAAAATAGTTATCGGAAAGCTGATAGAATTTCTGACGGTGATCAGATGAAAGTTTTTCATGGATTTTCTACAAAATAATTCAGTCAGAATTTTTAAAAATCAATCGGCTATATCAACGTATATATTTTTCAACGAATTTTCTATGGTTACTAGAAAATCTGTCATAAATTATCTAATGGATTTTCGACGAAATTATTTCATCAAAAATCCACCAGATTAAGATTCCGTCGGAAATTCCGTTAGTTTTCTGGTAACTTTCCGGAAATTCTATCACTACAAGAAAGTTACCAGAAAACTAACAGAATCTCTGATGGGATCTTAAACTGGTAAATTTTTGACAAAATAGTTCTGACGGATTTTCTAGTAAGCCGTTTCTGGAAAATATATACGTTGATATAGCCATTTGAATTTTAAAAATTTTGATTGAACTATTTTGTAGAAAATCCGTTAAAACTTTTCGTCGGATTACCGTTAGAAATTTCGTTAGTTTTCGATAACTTTTATAGTGAATTTTATGGTGAAAAAAATATGGAAGATAGTTTTAAAGTTTAAAGTGTTAGTAAAAATAGTTTGAAGGTTTAAAGTGATAGTGTACTTCTTTCGAGGTTTAAAGTGGTAGCATCTGACACCTTCAAGGTTAAAAATGCTATTTTCCTAAAAAATAATTGTCCAAAATTATAATTAACACCATAATCTTTTGATATTTTTATTTCTAAAATTTTGTGTCAAATGAATTTGAATAATACTAATTACAAAATAATTTATTAGGTTTGATATCTAAACAAGTAATTCTAACTGTTTTTAACTTTTAACTTTTTATATGATATTTCATATAGAATGCCACCTCATCAAATATTTATTTGTTTAATATTTGGTTCTTAAATTAATAATAAAATAAAATTAATTAATTTTTGAAAAATCGAAATAAGAAAACAAAATGTTAGTTTGAATTTTTCAACACCCCAAATGTTTAATAATACACAAATTTTAACATTTAAATCTATTTGTTTTCATACGCTTCTTTAACTTATCTAAGCTATTAGCTTTTAAAAACCTAAACTATTTTGATATTTTTTTCTGCAAAAACTATTTTGATATTTAGGTTTGATCGATGTTATATAGTGAAATAAAATTGTATTTTCAAATCATCAATAATTTTTTCTTAAATAAACTACATATCACGTCGTAAAAATGAACCTAGATATAGTTAATCTATATATATATATATATATATAGAAAAATAGTTAACCGGCACTCATAACTGTAAACGTGTGTTTGCCCTTGGGTGTTACAAGAGAAAGCTTTGTGAGGTAACAAAATCATTGTCATTTTGCTCTTCACAGGTCATTGCAAATAGAGCAGCTGAGATTCTTGGTCACAAACGTGGTGAAAGGTTTGTGCACCCAAATGACCATGTGAACAGATCACAATCTTCTAATGACACTTTTCCGACTGTAACCTTTGGTTTAACATTCCCATTACCAATAATTCTGCATGGTTTAAAGTTTCTTAAATTGCTTTTCGTTCCTATATATATATGTATGTTCATTGCTCTGTCAAGTACTAATTAACGCTCATACTTTGTTTTGTTTTTTTCTAGGTCATGCTCATTGCAGCTGCAACTGAGATTACTTCGAGGTTGATTCCTAGTATGGAAAATTTGCATAGAACTTTGGAGTCTAAGGTCTGACCCTTTTTCACTCTTTCTTAATTAACAAACTTGATCTAGTCGCTAAAATGCAACACACTACTAATTTAACATGAAACTCTGCTCTGGCCTAAATATATAGGCTTCAAATGCTGGTTTAAGGAAAAAAAATAGTTGAATAAAATGAATGATGATCAAATGAATAAAAATGAGTTGAATCATGAAAATAAAATGAATGAGTTGAAGGAGATGAATGATTTTGCTATTCAATCGTTCACCTCCTATTTTGTAGCTGAATAATTTTTAGCTGAAACATTGGTTTGTTCAACTATTATGTAGATCCCACTAAAATTGAGTTGAATGCAAATTTACATCGAATGGTGAACTTTTAGATGAATATGGTTGAAACATACATTCAACTCTCTTTAAAACATCAACCATTTGCAACTATAGCGTCATGAAACACTACCTACTATCTCATTTCAGTGTGATACTAATTATATTTGAGAATTGCTTTGTAATTACAGTTGTGCTTTTAACGAACATCTTCTAATCTTGTCAATTTGTTTTATATAATCCAATTTTTCTAGACCTATATATAAGTATAACACATCTGGTTGCATATGCACGTATGCTTCATGGTTTATTTGCTCTGTATTATGACATTTTCCAAACTTCTATTACATCTTGACAGTCCTTTGAGTTCAAAGATATTGTGAAAATTGGAAGAACTCACACTCAAGATGCTACACCTTTGACGTTAGGACAAGAATTTAGCGGTTATGCTACTCAAGTAAGTTGTTTATTTAGAAAATTGTGTTTGTGTAACAAACGTGAAAATAGAAAACCATTCTAAAACTCACTTTCACTTTTTTAATCTCATAATTTCAGGTTAAGTATGGAATTCATAGAGTTACTTGCACTTTATCCCGCCTCTATCAGGTTTGAAAATAATAACTTTGGAGGATCCGATTTCTAGAACTTCTTCAGTTTTTATTGAGCTATAACTTACAAGATATGTTTGCTTAGCTTGCGCAAGGGGGTACTGCTGTTGGGACAGGATTAAACACTAAGAAAGGGTATACAGATCTCACTTACTTATAAGTTTAATTCGATCCCAAGTTCATCTCCTCTTATAGTCCACTATTGGTAACACGAGTAATATATGTACAGATTTGATGTAAAGATAGCTGATGCAGTAGCTGAAGAAACAAACTTGCCATTTGTTTCTGCTGAAAATAAGTTTGAAGCTTTGGTTAGCCTCTAAAACCTCCATATCATCATCATCAATTCCAAAACAAGATGCTTCTGAACAGTTGACATATTATGAAATTTTTCTAGGCTGCACATGATGCTTGTGTAGAAACCAGTGGATCACTAAACATAATTGCCACATCGTTGATGAAGATTGCAAATGATATACGTTTTCTTGGAAGGTATGTATATCTAATATTTTCTTTCTTTCTTCAAGATGTATTATGTTCTTATGTTTTAACATTTCTTTATATAGTGGTCCAAGATGTGGTCTTGGTGAACTTGCTCTGCCTGAAAATGAGGCAGGAAGCAGTATTATGCCTGTATTATGAATGCAATTTTCCTTTGTTCTTATATCATTTTTCTCTATCCATACTTTCTCATTTTCATTAATTTACTCTTTCTTTAAAGTTTTCCCTTTCAGGGAAAAGTAAATCCTACACAGTATGAAGCTTTGACTATGGTTTGTGCTCAAGTAAGTTCCATTCATCATCATTACATTTTTTACTAACATATGAGTCTAAATTTCGAAGGTTGTATTATTCATGAATCTTTGGGTTGTATATTCTAGGTTATGGGAAACCATGTAGTTGTAACAGTTGGTGGATCAAATGGTCATTTCGAATTGAATGTATTCAAGCCAGTGATTGCAAGCGCCCTCTTGCATGTATGTTAATAGCTTTCATTGTGAATATGTTTCTTTTATTTATATAAAAATATGTGAATCTTAACCATTATTTGATTTCGCGTATTTGATAGTCCATCAGATTGATAGCAGATGCTTCAGCTTCGTTTGAGAAAAATTGTGTGAGAGGCATTGAAGCTAATAGAGAAAGGATTTCAAAGTTATTGCATGAGGTAGGCTTCTTCTTGTTTATTGGTCTTAAATTTTTCCATGTGAGGAAATTATCTTATATGAACTAATTCTTTGTTTTATTTATTGTATATATTTGTAGTCTCTTATGCTTGTGACATCACTGAATCCTGTAAGTCTACAAATAAAAATTTCGTTGATGTTATCCATTTCCACATTATGATTACTAATGCATTTACCTCAATGATAAGTTTTCGAATTCTTGTCTCTTTTACTAGAAAATCGGCTATGACAATGCTGCAAAAGTTGCCAAGAGAGCTCATAAAGAAGGATGTACATTGAAGGTAAACAACAAACTATTATATACGCTTCATCACAAAATAAATCAGCCTTAAACACAAAACATGTTCTTGGACAAAAGAAAGAAACGATGTTCTTGTTTTTATCATGCAGATCACAAATAAGTATATAATACAATAATCATGTCATGGAAATATATTTAAGATCCTTAAATCTCGTTTAAATTTATTCAGGACACAGCTTTGAGGTTAGGTGTTCTTACTGCGGAAGAGTTTGATACTCTTGTTGTTCCAGAGAAGATGATTGGTCCCTCCGATTAGAGTTATTATGGAGCCAAAGCATCTATTACCAAGCAACTCATGTGTGGGGTTTTCATCAAGTTTTGTTTTTTTTTTGTTGTTGTAATAATTTGTTATTTGTATGTATACATGTGAGCTTTTGAATATGTGTGAAGTCATGTGGTTATGATACGGTACTTTTGCTTTCAGTTTGTCATATACATAAGTTTGATAAATTAAATGTATACGAAAATATCAAATACAGTTGTTTGAGATAATTAAAAGGAAAATAACATTTTTAACCTTTAAAATATCAGATGTTAGCACTTTAAACCTCAAAGATATTACACTAACAAATTAAACTTTCAAATTATTTTTACTAACACTTTAAACCTTGAAACTACCTCCCACGTTTTCTCCGCCATAAAATTTACTATAAAATAGTTACTGAAAAACTGACAGAATTTTTGATAGTAATTCAACGAAAATTTATGACGGTAATCCAAAGAATTTCAAAAAAATAATTTCGTCAGAATTTTAAAATTTAAACGGCTATATAAACTTACATATTTTCTAACGAATTTCCAACGGTTACTCGAAAATCCGTCAAAATATGTCTGACGGATTATCGATGGTACTATTTATCAAAAATCCATCGGATTAAGATCTCGTCGGAAATTTTGTCAGTTTTCCGGTAACTTTTTTGTAGTGAATTTTATGTTAGAATTTTCAAAATTCAAATGGCAGTAAAACGATTATATCAAGGTACATATTTTCAATGGATTTTCGACAGTTACTCAAAAATCCATCAACAATTGTTCGACGGATTGTCGACGGAATTATTTTGTCAAAATCCGTCGGATTAAGATCTCGTTGGAGATTCTGTTAGTTTTCCGGTAATTTTTTTGTAGTAAATTTTATGTCAGAATTTTTCAAAATTCAAACAGTAACTAAACGGTTATATTAACATGCATATTTTTCAATGGATTTCCGACAACTATTTTGTCGATAATCCGTTGGACAATTTCTGATGGATTTTTGAATAACCGTCGGAAATCTGTTGAAAAATATGTACATTGATATAGCCATTTGAATTTTGAAAATTCTAATAAAACTATGTTGTCAAAAATCCATGAGATTACCATTATAATTTTTCATCTTATTACTGTCGGAAATTTTGTCAGTTTTTCGGTAACAATTTTGTTGTGAATTTTTATGACGGAGAAAAGGCGAGAGATAATTTCAAGGTTTAAAATGTTAGTAAAATAGTTTAAAGGTTTAAAGTGTTAGTATAATACTTTCAAGATTTAAAGTGATAGCATCTGATACTTTCAAAGTTAGAAATGCTATTTTTCCGATAATTAAATAATACTTTGATTATATGTGAGTTTTGCGATATAATACTAGTAGAAAATAAAATCAATTATGGTTCTTGAAAAGCAAGAAATTAAGAAGTAACAACAAATTAGGCATCCGGTGAATGATATGTTCATTTGACTATCTTGCCATATTAACACGGCCAAGACAGTATCCACAAGAAAAAATGGGTTTGTCTTTCTGAAAAGTTTCTAGTGGTTAAACCAAAATCGGTCAAAGTGATGGGACGAGAGTCAAATTTTCCAGAAAAAAGTGAAAGTTGGAGTTTTAGGTCTTATTCGAAAATTCGAAAGACTCAACTTACTGTTTGATGAAAATTTTTAACAAGAGAAAGTTAACCGTCAAAGTGGAGTTGAAAGTCTCGAGAGGACAATATAGATCATAAGGGGGGATCCTTTCATGGGGCAAGAAAATACTAGTCGAGTGGTCAAAGTCTCAAAGAGTCATCTCCCTCTCCTTGCTATCATTTTCAAAGTGTGGAGAGAGTTTTAAGGGAATTATGAGCTGGATTGCATAAAGTATATATACTAGATATTAATCTCTTGTGATCCCAACATCTCTTCTCGTGGTGATGAGAGTATGTTTATTTTTCAAGCCAAATCCATAAACTCGCATATATTTTGTGCACATTCATTTTTCATTAAGTTCGACTCCGAATCCATCATTGATTCGTCTATCCATGATCGAAAATATGTAGAAGATGCCATCTCTTTTCATTTTTTTTAGTATTGTAATGTATTGTGTTGTGATTGTATGTAGGAGTGTGAAAACGTATTTATAGTTTGCTGCCGTCAGAAATCCAAATTCAAACGGTTATAAATGACTATATTAATGTACATATTTTCTGATGGATTTAAATCCGTTGAAAATTGTCTGACGAAACTGTTTTGTCAAAACTTTCTGACGGATTAAAATTCCATCAGTTTTTATGTAGCTTTTTAATAGTGAGACTAGACTGGATGATATTGATGTTGGGTCGGATCGCGCTAGTCAAGTAGTACAATCCAATCCGGTCTTCTAGCCGGGTCATAAAATTTTTAATATACCACAATTTTGAATCATGAGATTAAAGTTAAACATAGAAATGAAGAAGTCGGTTTAATATTCCTGCATGTGTTTCATGATTACAAGTCAAATTATTAAAAATCACTGATACCGATAAAAAACAAAGGATCCGAAAAATACCAATTTGGATATACCATTGTCAAATATGTTCATGTAACATAGGCACCAGAACACCATATACAAATGACAAACAATTAATTTTTCTAAATTACAGCTTTTATATCAATGATTATTTTATCGGTAAAAGTCATGTACATAGCCACGAAAAAACCACATAATAACCATGTTCAAAAATCTAACATTTATAATTTTTAAAAAGTATTTCAAATCTTATTCTTTTATAAATTTTTTTAAATCAAACCATAAAACCAGAAAAGCCAAACTTTTATTATATTTTTAAAATTATTTTACCACCACATTCTCACAAAAATTATCTTTTAATTTGGGATTTTCCCTCTTATAGTCACCAAAATTTTTTGAAATTTCTCAAGACCCCACTACAACTCCCCAAGAGTTAACGACAAAGTTAACCAGTGCCATTTCAAATTTCTGGTGGGGTTCCAATGGAAGTAACCACGGTTTATATTGGGTGGCATGGAAAAAATTGTGTAAATCCGAAAAAGAAGGAGCTTTGGGTTTCCACTCTCTAGAAAAATTCAATAATATGTTGTTGGCTAAACAATACTGGAGAAAAATACAAGTTCTGAACTTCCTAGTAGCACAAGTATTAAAAGAGAGGTATTTTAGGAATACTCATCCTTTGTATGCAAAGAAACCATACTCACCATCATTTGGATGGAGGAGTATTTTTTCATCAAAGGGGCTGGTTGTAAAAAGAGCGCGATGGGACTTGAAGTCGGGTAATAATATCTCGGTTTGGCATGATTTTTGGATACAAGATGTTGATCCACGACCAGCCTCAGGACGAGGGAAATTTCTCCACCCAAATTTAAATGTCAATCATTTTATTAACCAAGCGACAAAGGAACGACACGCACTTATCCTACATGAATTCATGGATGCCGCAGATATTCAGGTTGTTAAAGGAATGGCTAGAAGTCAGAGTTATAGATCTGATAGATTGTTGTGGCATTACACAAAATATGGAAAATAAACGGTAAAGTCGGGATACTTGTTAGCTAAGAATATATCAACGACTGAGGAGTAGGTCCAAATTGTACAGCCTTAAAGGCACAAACATGGAAGTTAGGGCTCCTCTTAAGCTCCAACATATTCTTTGGCAGATAGCATCATGTTTTTTAGCAGTTACTTCTGGCTTAAATCATCGCGGTATATTATGTGATAATACATATCAAAGATGTGGGACGGCAGAGGAAACAATTAATCACACTCTGTTTGAATGCTCTATATCGCTAAAAACTTGGGAGTTGTCTTCGATTCCCTTGATGCCAGAGTATTTTCCGACTAGCTCAGTCTTTTATAATTTAAATTTTTTTATTCTGGAAACTTCCGTCCAATTTAGAGGAAATTCAGGGTCAAAGTTTTGTATGGATTTTATGGTTTTTATTGAAAGTAAGGAATAAGAAGGTATTTCAAGGAATTCAACAAGAGCCTTCCGCTATATTAAGTCATGCCAAGAATGAGCAGTTGGCTTGGGAGGAAGCTCAAGTAAGGTCTACAGGGACAATAGAAGTTGCAGAGGTACATGGAGGTTTTTTTTCACCCACTTTGCTGTCGGATCGATGGCTTGCGGAAATCTACTGATCCCTTTTCAGCTCTTGGGTGAACATGCGTCCAAGGAAACACATTTGTGCTCCTTTTAGGGGTAAAGTGTCATCGGAGGAGTCTCTCGCCTCTACATTCGAAGATAGACGCTTTACTATGGGCTCAGAAGATTATTCTCTCAAGAAGAATTTATTGTCAAGTCTTTGAAATGGATTGTGCAGAGCTAGTCTCAATGGTACAATCTCCAGAAGATTGACCCGCTTTCTCCAACATCTTCGACGAGTTTGGTTTGCTCCGAATCAATTTTCTTCATTTCTCGCTTTCGAAGATATCCCTTTCGAGTAATATCCAGGCCGATTGTTTACTCCGAACCTCAAGATTTTTATTTTCTAAAATTTTTTTTGTAAAAAAACAAAACATGACCCCGCTATTTTTCTCTTACATAGTTTCTTTCCATTATTTAAAAAAATAGATTCTAAACTTTTGTTTTAACTTGAATCTTCGTAACTAAAACATTTAAATTTCTAATATATATTAAATATTAATAAAATAAAACGAAAATATCTTTAAATATGATTTAATTGAACTAGGAATTAAAAACCCACAAAATGAATATTTACCTTAAGCTAATAGAAGAACCATAGGCTAAAGCCCAAATGTAAAAGCCCACAGAAAATCTCCCTTAATGAAATTAGCCAGTAACGCAGTCTTCGTCAGTGAAGAAACGAAACGATTAGCTCAGAAAGAAGCAATCAGAGAAATCACAAGTCGGCGACATGGAGAACGGAGATATTCCTGAGAACGCCAACGAACGTAAGCAAAATCAATCCTTTTCCTTCAGTTTCTTATCAGCTTATGCTCCTTCTTCAATTTTGCTGAAATTTCCTTTTTTGTTTATCTGGGTTTAAACCTAATTGCTTTGTGTTGATGGTGAATAGATTGCCCAGGCCCTCAATCAGAATCTGCTGGAAAGTCAGATTCTTGCGCTGGTTGCCCTAATCAAGAAGTGTGTGCCACTGCCCCTAAAGGACCTGACCCAGGTTTGATGATTACACTTTGATTTTCTTGCTGTTAAGTTTTTGAATTCGATTCATACTTGGGAATTAGGATTGCATCTCTAAAGTTGGTTTTGTTTGTTGAAAATCTCTGATTTTTGAAGATTCTTCTAGTTTCTTCTTTTGCCACATCAAGACAATTGCATGTGTTTTGTATCATTGTGTTGTTTATATGAGTTCTTTAAATCATATATGATCGTTTGCTTCTGAATCTGTTTGTTATTTGGAGTCTTTAGATTTGTATATAGGCTTTGGAGCTATAGAAATATCTACAAAACATAATCTTGAACCTAGTTTTTGGTAAAGTTCAGAACTTTTGAATCATTCTAAAATCGGATGGTTAGAACTCTGTGAGCTCTATTTGGAATTGTGGCTTCCATTTACTGTTGCTCCATATCGTTCTGTTGAGAGTAGCGCAACGTGAGGATTAGAGCATTGAGTTTTGGTATCGCTAATGTCGATTTAACCTTTATATGTGTTTGAGTCGTAGACTTACTTGGTTACTAATTGAAGTTATTTGTGGATATTTGCGCTGACATTTTCTGTTATTCTTTTAGATTTGGTTGCCATAGCAGAGAGAATGAGCACTGTTAAGCACAAGATTCTGGTTTTGTCTGGTAAAGGCGGAGTTGGTAAGAGTACTTTCTCAGCTCAGCTCTCGTTTGCCTTGGCGGGTATGGACCATCAAGTAGGCTTGATGGATATAGATATATGTGGTCCAAGTATCCCAAAAATGTTAGGACTTGAAGGGCAAGAGATTCACCAAAGTAACTTTGGATGGTCCCCGGTTTATGTGGAAGACAACCTTGGTGTTATGTCCATAGGTTTCATGCTCCCTAACTCTGATGATGCTGTGATCTGGAGAGGTCCACGCAAGAACGGTCTTATCAAACAGTTTTTAAAAGATGTCAACTGGGGAGAGATCGATTACCTCGTGGTTGATGCCCCACCAGGAACCTCAGATGAACATATCTCCATTGTCCAGTACCTTTTACCCACTGGAATCGACGGTGCCATTATTGTCACGACTCCGCAGGAAGTCTCTTTGATTGATGTTCGAAAAGAATTGAGCTTTTGCAAGAAAGTTGGAGTTCCAGTGCTAGGAGTGGTAGAAAACATGAGCGGTTTGTCTCAACCGTTAAAGGATGTTAAATTCATGAAACTGCTGACAGAGACTGGCTCCTCCATTGACGTGACTAAAGACGTAATCTCTTGCTTAAGAGATAATGCACCTGAGCTTCTCAATGTTGTGGCTTGCAGCGAAGTATTTGACAGCAGTGCAGGCGGTGCAGAGAGAATGTGTAAGGAAATGGGAGTACCGTTTCTTGGAAAAGTTCCTTTGGATCCACAGCTTTGCAAAGCAGCTGAACAAGGTAAGTCATGTTTTGAGGACAACAAGTGTTCTGTCAGTGTACCCGCTCTTAAAAGCATCATACAAAAAGTCGTTCCTTCGACAATGAAGACGGAGTGAAGAAGAAGGAACTCACTAAACACTTTTGTTAGATCTGTGAACACACAATGAATTTTCATATAAAGTTGAGATCTTTATCTTTTTCTTAAAAAAATTTAGGCTGTTTGTATAAGTTATACATATTGTTTCACATGTGGAATAATATTTTTATGACATGATTGTGTTTTGTAGTGATGCCAGTCTCGTAAAGAACAAATTCTTGTTATCTCATCAGTAGCAAATTTTAGTTTATGGATACAAATTGACAATCTCTGAGAAGATAGGTGTATGAAATTTGTATTCATTTCATCGTTTACAATAGCCAAATCAAAACTAAGACATAACCTTCCATCACAGTGATTGATTTGCCTCTAAGCAGAACCCTGTGCTTCATTGTCTTAATGAACCTTCACTGTTCCGCCTCTGCTTAAAGCCTAAACCCATTTTAGAACAACCAAATCTTTCCTGAGGAAACTATTACTCATCACTACAAAATTTGTTTCAAAAGTCTGTATGGAGAGGAGAGAGAGAGTATGGTAGCTAGGCTACGAAATCACACTTGTTCATCTTAAGGCACAAAGTGCACTTCCAAAAACTGCTGCTATGCGCAAATATGCTTATTGCCTTGAGAATCTCAGTATCTGCATCAACTATGAATCAGAGGTAATCTTTTAGATTTGATCAGAGTGTTGAAGAAGATTAAATCTCAGAGGTGGTGAAACTAAGACTAATAATGTTTTCTGCTTCTACAGGCACCAGACCAGGTCAAGAAGCATTTCGGAGAAGCTTGTATGAAACTGAGCTTAGCTTCTTCCAAAATCTCACGAGAATTAGTTGATATGATGAAGAACACGAGAAAATTCATCCAAGATGGATTTCCTTAAAAACTGCAGTACAAGAGCTTCAAGAAACCTTAAAAACTGTTCCAATTGAAACAAACAAACCTGAAGAAGAATTCCATCTGAAGAGGACAACAAAGGAGACAGTGAGGACATAACCATGTTGATGAGCCTACATGAAGTCCTTCCGGTTTCCACTTTGGTTTCGTTGTTAATCGAAAACCGCAACTAAAATTCAACAATTCAAACAACCGTCAAATCAGTTAGTGAAATGGTAAATCTTGCAGATTTCAAACAAGATTCAAAAAAGAAAGCTGGAGACAACACAAAACAATGACCACAAAGCTCATGAATCACTTGCAATCACACATCGAAAACTCAACAGACATGAAGATTTTAAACCAGAGTTTTCATGTATATATAAGCCTTGTAGTATAAATTCAAATTCACCAATGCAAGAAGTCTTAATAAGCACTAATATTGATCCTTCCCAGTTCAAGACTCTAATCACTTAAGCACAAATGGTCTTGATAGCATTTGAGTTTTCAGTCTCATAAGTGTCATATTTGTCACAAAGTGCATAAACCCGACCTACACCACCTGGAGGCCTCGCTGGTAGTTGCAGTCGAGGAGCTTGCACAACGGTAGCGGGAAGCACGTAAAGACAATCCTTAATTAGGTGTCCTAGCTGTCCACATCGATAACATGTTCTCGCCAACTGGCTGCAATGGTTACTCAAGTGGTTGTTTAGACCACAATGAATACAACTTAGACGATGATTTTGAATCTGCACCTTCTGAGTTGATTGCCTATCATAGGGGGTTCCACGAATCTCTAGGCGCTTGTGTCTATCAACACGGTTACTGTAATCTGATGAGCTACTCCCAATATACGGTTGTACCCTTTTCTCATTTTCTTCCACAATGAGAGCACACTCCAGAACTCCTGCATATGTCAATAATCTCTGTGGTTCCACCACAACTCTAATAGAATCTCGAAGTTCATGTTCAAACGGTCTTGCTCTTGAGTGATCATCTGGAATAATATAAGCACCATAACGCGATAGGCGATCAAACTCAGTTTGATATTCTCTCAGTGTTTTGTTTTTTTGCTTAAGCTCCTCAAACCTCATTCTCAAGTTTGACCTGACTGACTCCGGAAAGTACAAATCAGTAAATGCCCTCTGAAAATCATCCCAAGTCAACTCAACACCAGGACGAGCAGTAACAAAGCTTCTCCACCAATGTTGGGCATCCCCCACAAGTTGATGAGTAACCATCCTCAACCTAAAAGCCTCAAGAACTTCCAAATCCATTAGCGCCTCTTTCACAAGATCATGCCATTTCTCTGCTTCCAAAGGGTCAGAAGTGCCTTCAAATTTCTGCAAGCCTACTTCTTTCTTGAACCTGTCCTGCAATACCCAATAGTTAGCATAAGGGTTTGCCTGCTGAACGAGCGGTGGGACAGCTGCCTGCGGTATTAGCTGCAACAAAGCCTGCTGGAACACTGCATTTTGAGCAAACATCTGACTCATAGACTGAAACATTTGTCGCATATCCTCCATCGAAGCAGCATTTGGTGGAGGTGGCGATGTAAACTCAAGACTGCAGGAACATAAGGAGGAGTTCCTGGAGCAGGTGGAATACCACAACCACGGGGCTGACGTCTACGTCCGACCATATGGCTATGAGTAACCAAGAAAAATAATCAAAACTTATGCAACTATCTAACACCCATAAACTCACAACATAATCTCATACTCATAATCCTATAGCGAGACAAGGTACACTTTTATCTTTAAAATATGATCATAAACTCGAAATTTTGTTTGAAATGTTGTTTTTCTTTTTTACACAGAACTCTTTCAAATTAAAACAACAGGAAAAAAAAACCTTTTTTTCTTTTTTGAAGTGCCAGGATTTCGTAAAACCATGCTTTGATACCAATTGTCCTCAAAAATTTCCAAAACAACATTTAAAAGTAATAAGTAAAATCCATACAAAAATTAATATTTTAATACAAAACTACGAGTTCAAAATAAATAAAAAAGTAAATAAAACATATATAAGACCTTAATGTCTCGCTCTAAACCCAAATTCCAAAATCACGAACAAACTTGATACTTCAACTTCAAATTCGAACATGCAGAAATTACACGACGTGAGTGAATGACTATCATCCAGTGAGTAAAACTTAGATGATAAAACGTATATACAGTATGGTCTAATTCCGCAGCAAACAATGTTCACGTATTGGCACACCTACACTATTTTGATATTCAAACAGATTAGTTATCATCACCCATAATACATTCGACTCATAAAGACACAATACTCATTTTATATTAGCATATTTGTTCAGACTGAAAAATAGTACACATTGAACATAAAATATTTTAGGCCTTATTACTCAGCATATATAGATAAATAACTCTATTTACTCAGATTTATTAGCCTATTTGCTCATATTACAGTCCGTATAGGAATTGCTAGTTTTAGGAAACAATATGCATCAAGTTTCTCTAATAATAACCACCAAAAAGAAAAGAAACAAAAAAAACTTAACAAACTCTCAACCTTTATTTGGGGTCATCCCAAGAGTGCCTCAAGAATTCTTCAAAACGAAACCATCCACAATAATACAACTTAAAATTTCCACATTTGTTTCATTTTTGTATAAATCCAATCACTGACTACTACCATTTAGATACATATCAAATATAAAACTCAATAACTTCATTCAAATTCTCTTATAAAAAATGTGGATCAACAAGCTCTTCTTCCTTCTTCCAGTTGTATGCAGCGCCATGCTACAGATTGTTGGCAATCGTTAGAAGTTATTCCCATGACTGTGTCCCAGAAAATTGTTGGAACTCATTTTTTGACAAAGTGGCTTTAGCCATTTTCCGGTGGATTTTTCGGTGAAGACGTTCACCGGAATGACCGGTCTTAGGCACAATAGAATCGTCGCCGCAAATATTACATGTTAGTGTTTTGAATGACAAATAGAGATATAGAGTGGTTAGCTAAGCTTTTAATTTTGACTAAAAGTCAAATAAATCACTTTAAAAAATAGAGGAGAAATGTGATGGATTTGGGGTATGAGAATTGGAAATTGGGCTTACAACCCAATTATTTTTCTTATTGGTCTAAATTAGTTGAGATTGTATTGACTAAGTCAGCATATATATTATTTAAAACTAAAAATGTAATGACCAAATCTCAATTTTAGGACAATTAAGGTTGAGATTTATGTCTCACAATTATTGCTCCATTCAAATGAGAATCTCCTCATTAATTCTCCGAAACAAACGTTGAAGTATTAGGCTATATAGCCATTGTCATCATTTCTCACATAAAGATATACACATGATCTTTTAATCATAATTCCCCACAACTTCTTCTTCTTCTTTCTCTAGTATTGAGTCTTGGGGTCGTAAGCTCTTGATTTCGAGTGGTGCGAGACAAGAGAAACCAAGTAGTTTTATCCTGGGATTTTTGAACGTATCAAACCGGCACACTACGGGAGTTAAAAGAATTAAGGAGATATTTCATCTCGACTCTACTTCCTTCTAAATTCCAATAAATCTACGGTATTGAAATTGTTTTTTTCATTCTAGTTCATATGTATTTTCCTTTATAATTTCAGATTGTGTCCAATTGTTAAATCCGGGTTTAACAGTCTTAATTCTTTTAATTTTCGTTATTGTTTTGATTACTCTAACAAAAACTCTGATTTGTGAACGATTTTATAAGAACAGGTTTGATGGAGAATTCTGGAAAAAAAAAACCAGTTTTTTGGTCTGCAGTTCCAGAGAATTTTATTTTTATTTTTGCAACTATTCTTTATATCTCTGTGTGATTGTTTATCTAATATGCAGGGAATGTGTGTGTGATTGTTTCTGCTAATCGGATTTGATACACGTATGTTTCAATCTGTTTTAGAAATGAGAAAAAAAAAAATTCAACCGTGGTTTTATTCTTTTTGAAGATTTAACGATTATAGAGACAAAGTTGGTCTTCGGTTTTAGTCAAACTGGGTCTTATTCTTAAGCTCATGACTTTTGTTAATTGCAAAAAGAAATTCACGTTTCTGTGTTATCTCTGCTGTGATACCGTTTTCAAAGAAGAAAAAAAAAATTTTAAATCGTTTTATTTAAAAAAAAAAACGTTTTTATGATTTTACTTTCGATTTATTATGGATTTTCAAAACGTGTTTGGGATTTATTTTAGTTATTTAAATAACTTCAGTTTTTAAATCGATATAACGCTTATGCGGAACGTTGTAAATCGTACACACTTTTTATATTTTGACTAAATGGTTTACGCAGTCTGTTTCGCGAAACAAATTTTCAAAATAGGTCTTAACGATCTGAAAAAAAAAATTTGTTTGAATTACACTTAATTGCAAATTCTAGAAACATTATTTATTTATTTTTTCCGGGGAAAAAACGAGTTGTACACATTTATATTAGCAACTTAAACAAACGTTATTTTGGAGAAAACACAATAAATAAATAAAAATTAAAAACGTTTGAAAACGCACACTAGTGATTCAAAAAAACATTTTATTTATTTTTAGCGATTTAAATATTTAAAGAACGCTATTAAAAATATATTTTTTTCTCAATATTTGATATTTATTTGTCTTTTGTGAAACAGAAAAACGATGACTAACGGAGATGCTAATGATGGCAACAAAACAAGTGACACGACGACCCCTAAAGGGGAATGGTCTTCCACTTGCCGCGCCTGATGTCCCCGTTGTTTCGAGTGCCCTTGTGACACCGGAAAAATTTGATGGCTCCAACTTCAAGTCGTGGCAGCAAAAGATGCATTTTTTATGACTACACTGAAATTGGAGAGGTATCTCACTGAGGTTCAACCTGTTTTGCCACTCGGAAATACGACGTCCACGTTTAGGCTAGTGTTGATGCATGGATCCATGGGGACTATTTGTGCTGAGGCTACATTAAAGCTTGCTTGGTGGATCAGCTGTACAACGTGTATAGTGAAGTCAAAACTTCCAAGGAAATTTGGGATTCTTTGGAAAAGAAGTACAAGTCTTTCAATGTAGGCTCGGGGAAACTCGCTACGGCGAAATTCCTTAACTTCAAAATAGTGGATTCAAAACCCATCATGGCGCAAGTGCATGAGCTACAATTGATACTCCAAGAGATAGCGGATGAGGGAATGAAGCTCTGTGAAACATTCATGCTGAATTGCCTCATTGAAAAGCTACCTCCGTATTGGGGCGATTTCAAGAATTATCTCGCTTTTAAGCAAAAGGCTTTGACTATGAAAAATCTCATTTCCAGGCTTCAAAATGAGTAATTTAAACAAAGGTCTGAACCAGCTTGTGTTGAGAATGCGAATGTAGCTGAGTACAAGAACAAAGGCAAAGGAAAATTTGTGCCTAATCGAGCAAGGGGGCACCTAAGAAGGTTTCGCCTCAAGCCTCCACAAGCTTCAAGAAGCAAGGTGCGCCTAATAAGTTCACCGGGAAGTGTTCCTATTGTCACAAGAAGAGACACAAGGTTGAGGATTGTCGCAAACTAAGAAAAAAAACACTCAATAAAGTCCATTTAATGGAAGATGAACTCTGTGCTGTGGTCATGGAAGCAAATGTGGTTGATAAAGTTACAAAGAGTGGTTCTACGACACTGGTGCAACTGCTCACATCTGCTTTGATAGGGCGATGTTTAGCATCTATCAAAAGAGCAAGTCTGATGCCTATATGAAGATGGGTAATGATGCTCACTCCAAGATTGAAGGCATTGGCAAAGTGGTGCTGAAGTTCACCTCGAGACATGTGGTAACTCTCTCCAATGTTAAACACATGCCTGATATGAAGAAGAATCTCATTTCCGGAACTCTGATGAGCAAGCATGGCTTCGCCATGACCTTGGTGTCTGACCAACTGATTCTTAGGAAGAATGGGGTGTTTCTGGGTAAGGAATATGTTAAGGAACGACTTGTAAAAATGTCATGTAACACAATCCTTAAAAACTCTGATGTATTCGTTTCTGATGTTTCAATGAATAAGAACTCAGTTGCTTTCTTGGTCGAGTATTTTAATATTTAGCATGAACGATTAGGAAATGTGAATTATAAATCTTTACAAAGATTAATTAATTTGAACTTAATTCCGAAACAAAAATTTATCAAAGACAAATGTGAAGTATGCGTCCAAGCAAAACTTACTAAAACACCTTCACTTCATATCGAAAGAACAACCGAACCTCTCGGATTAATCCACACAGATTTGTGCGACTTAACTTTCATAGATGATTGTACTAGATATTGCAACATATATTTACTACGTAGTAAAGATGAAGTCTTGGAAAAATTCAGACAATATAACCTCGAAGTCGAAAATCAACTTCAAAAAACTATTAAAATAATTCAAAGTTATAGAGGAGGCGAATATGATGGCCCATTTAATGCATTTTGTCAAGAACAAGGCATTATTCATCAAACTACCGCTCCCTATTCATTAGAATCTAATAAAGTTGAGGAACGAAAAAACCAAACTCTGAAAGAAATGATGAATGCAATGTTGCAGGAATCTACGTTACCCCAGAACCTGTTGGAGGAGGTGCTCCTTACCACAAATTATATCCTCAACAAAATACCGCACAAAGTAACTGGCAAAATGCTATATGAACTCTCGATGGGTAAAGTACCTTGGTACAAATACTGAAAGTGTGGGGGTGCCTTGCAAAAGTCGCAGTGCCACCTCCTAAAAAGGTTTCAATCGGAAGAGATTTCATCTCGACTCTACTTCTTTCTAAATAGCAATCAATCTACGGTATTGAAATTATATTTTTCATTCTAGTTCATATGTATTTTCCTTTACAATTTCAGATTGTGTCCAATTGTTAAATCTGGGTCTAACAAAAATTTCAGATCGATAACAAATGGACAATTCGGAAATGTGGTGCCATTTCAGGTCTCAGTGCTAATTGTATCCCTCAGATGTTTATCTTTGCTCCCCTCCTCCCTCCCTCTCGCAGACTCAGAGATCATTGTTCTGGAAAATAATTGAGTCTTGAATCATGTTTTCTAGAGAAAAATGATTAAATAAGCAGAAACAAACTTATATAAAAACCCTAAAAAACATGATTCAAGATACAATTATTGTTTTATATAAATTCATTTGCTTCACAGTTGTTTGAAGGACGTAGCAAAACGCCTGCCTCACTTTGGGGAATGGCGAAAGGATTTTATATAAATTATGATCGTACATAATTGCATTATTTTTTAATTGTTTCTTTTTCTTGACTTTTTTTTGTATCAACAAGACGGATCCATACCCCAATCCCTACAATGCGGGTTAATGCGATTTGTTGGAGCTGAACTCAGGTGGATGTACTATTTTATGGATATGCAATCATAAAATTAATATTTTTACATGATTTAAATAAATAGAGGTGATCAAATCAGATTAGTTTAGTTTATCTGATCATACCCAATACCCATCTAGTAAAACATGAACTCGTCGACTCCACATTAAAAATTTGGAGGCCGTGGGCTTGGTAACATTTTCCATGTTAACAATGAGAAGAGAAGGAGAACCGGAGTCAGCGATAGTCTCATTGGTAGTCATCGTGTGAAAAATAGAGGAGAAAGATAATGATGGAGATACAAAGAAGAAACAGAGAAGGGCGGCCAAAAAATTTCGAAAATGGCGGCTGCAAAGAAAAGAAATATTTAGGTCTTTAGGTATCTTTATATATTACTTTCAGCAGCTTACTACCTCCGCCTCTGCTAGTGTTCTGGTGATTTTTTCCGCTATCTCCCTGGAGAGAGAGTTCCTATAAATGGTTGTCATTTCTCGTTACTTTTCCCGACAAATTACAAAAGGCTCACCGTGAGGTTTGTCCTCATGTTGAGAAGTTTGTTCGGTTTTCCTAGATCTTCCTCCATGGAGAGACTTTTCCTCTGTTTTCTTTCCCTTGTAAAGGAGTTCTATTCGGTTAATATCCTTCTTTAGATAGGTGTATATCTCTTAGATATTTTTTCGAAAAATCAAGATGATATCCATTCCGTAGTGCATTTTCGCGGGAAAGTCTACTTGAGACTGGAACATGCTACGAGTCTCTTTTCACTAAGAAAAGAATTGTTTGATCATGTGTCAAAAATACAAGTTAAAAATGGTGGTGGTTCTCGAATCTACATGATTATCTCGAGACCTATATTCGAAGATTTATGGCATCAATGTTTTTCCTTTTAGTTTGAGGACCGCGAGAGTTCGTTGTCGCCCATATTGCAACATCTCCTTTTAGGGATCAGGAGTCTCCCCGTTGTTCTCGGGATCTTTTTTTGAAGAACTGTGGAATCAGTGTTCTTTCTTGGACTACGGATTCAACTTTTGGACCGCGAGTATTCTATCTCGTTCTACTTGTGTACTCCCTTTTTTAGGGAATGAATGCTTTGGCATTTCAAGAACAAGTTAGGATTTTCAAAACCCTACGGAATCTTAGTATTCTCGTGAGGCAATTTATCTTAAGATGGATGGCGATACTTCAGTGGCTAGCTTTCCAGCAGTTTGAGTGGCTTACCTTCGTGGTGGAACTCTTTATCTTTAGCGTCTTTAGGCATCTTATTTATTTTCTAGTACCTACGTTTTCTGCTATTGTATCTTTCTCTGGGTGTTTTGGTTTGTTAGGAACACCTCAACCTAGGGAAAAGGGTCGATTTTGACCCAAACTATTTTCAAAGTGTTATTTCATACCTGTATAATCATATGGTGCTATATATACCCAAACCACAAAAAAATATCAAATTTTCGATCCAATCTTCATATATTGTGCCTATTTCAAAGTCATCATTAACGGATGTTAGTCAATCGTTACCTGTGCTGACTCAGCTGAAACATGGTTGATGATGTGGCCAAAACGATGTGCTTAGGTTTAATTTAATTCTCAAAAAATTGTGATACCTACGACTCAAACCTGTGATCCAAACTCTTTTAAGCTTGCAAATTACCACTTGATCCAATGTCTTTCACAACTATTACTCCAACATTATAATTTATATACCTAACGAATTAATGATTTTGTTTGCAAATTTCTTCTGCATTTCATTGATATCGAGAAAACAGACGAAGAAGAAGATGAAACTTGACGAAGGGTTCTTACACGACAGAGACCATTCATTTCTAACAGATGACAAGGAAAATCAAGCAGACCTTGCTTGTTCCGACGATGAACACGACATAGATGGTGAAGGCCAGAGGGGCGGAGCAAATTCAGATTCACCCTCTCCTTTATCTCGAAACCGTTCTGATAACATTCTCCGATGTCTCAAATCCTCCATGGCCACAAAGCTATCGGTTTTTACAACTTCCTCTGTTTTTATTTTCCAATTCTCTTAGATTACAAAATTTAAGACATTTTCCAGATGAATTTGTTTCAGTCAATCAATGGATTTAATTCATGAAGTATATAAATTATAATGTTGGAGTAATAGTTGTGAAAGACGTTGGATCAAGTGGTAATTTGCAAGCTTAAAAGAGTTTGGGTCATGGGTTCGAATTGTAGATGTCACAATTTTTTGAGAATTAAATTAAACCCAAGCACCAAAACGATGTCGTTACATCGTTTTGGCCACATCATCAACCACATTTCAGAGATAACAGTTGACTAACAGCAGTTAACGATGACTTTGAAATATGCATATATTTAAAGATTGGTCAAAATTTTGAATTTTTGTGTGGTTTGGATATATATAAGTACCATATTACATGTATGAAATGACATTTTGAAAATAGTTCAGGTCAAAATCGACCCTTTTCCCCCCTCAACTGATGCATCTCCTTTCTCCCATACCTATAATTTAATGAAATAGAGTTTTGTGGACAAGAAAGAATATAAAAAAAAAAAAAAAAAACAAACAAACACCAATTTACAATCTTAATGGGTGGGCCCAGGCGTTTGGGTGACTACGTCTCACTTTGATCGAAGTGGGACCCACTTTTGTGTTCTGCAAGTGATTATCTGCCGCACAAAACTATCTTCCCCACATATATACCATTGCCGGCGAGAGAGCAACGGAGAAGACTTTGAAATGGAAGGACTTTGTTTAACCCTTCAGCCCTTCCCTTCCTCCTCCATTCAGCGGCGCCTCTCTACCTTTAACCTCCATAGACTCACCAGATCCTCTTTTAATCCTCTTCGTGCTCAAAAGGTTTTATCTTTCTTCCAATTCCAACACTTTTATATCTACATAAGCCTCAGAATACGTACATCTTTCTTATTCTATAGTTTTGCAGTATCCAAAAATCTTAACTTGAATCTATATTCGAGATGGGTATCAATAGCTTTCATCAACTTCAGGAGTATTCCCAAACTCAGATAAAAAAAAATGTCAGAAATCAAATGATAGGTAGGTTCATTGTTGTTACTTTTTGAGCATTGAAGGACTTATACACTTAAAGAATCTGTAATTGTTATGTAAATTATGTTTGAGAACTAAGTAGCTTTTTGTTTAATGGTTTAGTCTGGAATCACAGAAGGTTCTGATTCAGCATTAGAGAGTAAAGTAACTGAGCAAGAAGTGACTATATATCAGAATGAAGTAGTTGAAAGTCAAGGTATAAAGATAAGGAGAAGACCACCTACTGGACCTCCTTTACATTACGTTGGACCTTTCGAATTTCGCCTACAGAACGAAGGTAACACACCTCGTAACATTTTAGAAGAGATTGTATGGCATAAGGATAAAGAAGTTGCTCAAATGAAAGAGAGAAAGCCTCTTTATACTTTGAAGAAGGCTCTTGAAAATGTTCCTCCTGCTAGAGATTTCATTGGTGCTCTTAGAGATGCAAATCAAAGAACCGGGTTGCCTGGTTTAATTGCTGAGGTTAAGAAAGCTTCTCCTAGTAGAGGAATCTTGAGAGAGGCTTTTAATCCTGTAAGAATTTACCATCTTTTTCGATCTTGTCCATGTGAAATAAGTTTTGGGATTGAAAGAGTTATGAATGAAGTGTTGAAATGTTAGGTTGAAATCGCGCAAGCTTATGAGAAGGGTGGAGCAGCATGTCTTAGTGTTTTGACAGATGAGAAATACTTCAAGGTAATACCGTTAAAGAAGATGTTCTTTGAGACCAACTAAAGTTTGTTATAAAGCCATAATCTGTTTCCTTATAGGGAAGCTTTGAGAATTTGCAAGCTATAAGAGAAGCTGGTGTAAAGGTTATTGCTTTCTCCTTTTTTCCGGTTTTTCTGTATAATTTTGTTTAGTACTTTGTCATAGGACTGTGACATGCAAAATTCTGATGTCTTCGTCATTAAAAATGCAGTGCCCTTTGCTAATGAAAGAGTTCATAGTAGAGGCATGGCAAATATACTATGGTAGAAGCAAAGGCGCAGACGCAGTTTTGTTGATCGCTTCTGTGTTACCTGACCTTGATATCAAATACATGATTAAGATTTGCAAAATACTTGGAATGGCTACACTTGTGGAGGTTTGTATGTGTTTTCTCAGGAAGCTCCATTCGTATATGCTTCAACTAATGCTCCTGCCTCTTTCTAATCCTACTAATGTTTCTCTGATTCGCTTGGTTATCATTTGCCACTAGGTTCATGACGAAAGGGAGTTGGATCGCGTTCTTGCAATTGAAGGAGTCGAGCTCATTAGCATCAATAACCGTAACCTTGGTAAAACCTTGCACAACACATCTTTTAGAGCTGGAGGTACAATCCCTTCTTGATACGTTTTATCACCTTTGATTTCAGAAACATTCGAGGTAGATATTGGTAACACAAAGAAGCTACTCGAGGGAGAGCGTGGTGAACTTATCCGTCAAAAAGACATCCTCGTAAGCAGTTTTCACATTCCTTGTGTTTCTTACCCCCTACAGTACATACCTCTGTAAAACTTTTTCTATCCTCAACTTGTCTTCACATGATAGGTTGTCGGAGAATCTGGGTTGTTCACTCCCAAAGACATCGCCTTTGTACAAGAAGCAGGCGTCAAAGCAGTAAGGTTTCATAAACTTTATGGTCCAAGAGACATTGCTCAAAATGCTAAGAGCTCTCTTGTGATTTTCTTTGTGTTTTTAGGTTCTAGTTGGCGAATCTCTTATTAAACAAAGCGATCCCGGGAAGGCAATCAGCGCACTTTTTGGAAGAGATGACTCAGAATGAGTTTTGAGTAGAAACGTTTTGTATAGAGAAAATGTTCATTGTTTCTCCAACAATTTTTTCTTTCTCAAATCTTTACTAGATATCTTATGTATGGCCAAGTAAATGTATTGTTTGAAGTTTCAATCAGTTTTCCAACAATACAATGGGACAAATCAATAGCTACGATAAATAGGTTCATAATTTATAACTATTTGTCACCAAAAGGAGTACATATAATCAAATAGACTTAACAACATCAAAGATCACTCCTTTATAGAGAGACCAACTAAACATCAAACTTGAAGTGCAATTATTGACTCTTCGAAACTGGAAAAGAGATGGCCTACTTAGTTTACCAACCTGTGAAAAACAAAAACATGTGGGATGAGATCATGAGTTCCTTTCCTGCATTCTGTCTTCGATCTATGAACACTACGTAGAATGTGCTTTACCTGGATTCATAATGTATCAAACGAGTTCAAGAACAAGAGCAGAAGCACCTCCTCCTCCATTGCACACTCCTCCCACACCGTACTTTCCGTTTCTCTTCTTCAGTATCCCAAGCAATGTGATTAGAATACGGGCACCACTGCAACCTAGAGGATGTCCTAAGGAGACAGCTCCTCCATTTACATTCACCTTCTCCTGTTTAGGCAAAGAGGAACAAACCTATGTTTATGAAACCACTTGAATAAGTTGATTGAGAAGAAGATGATTTAAGCGGATGATATAAAAGACTTACCGGAGTAATCCCAAGTAGCTTTTGATTTGCAAGTGCTACAACCTGCGCAAAAAGTCAGTCCAGTCCAAATTAGCCATCACTAATGTTTTTCTATGTTTTAGGGGAAGAAGTCGATTTTTTTCTTACTGCAAATGCTTCATTGATCTCATAGTAATCAACTTGAGAAGATTCCAAACCAGCATGTGCGATAGCTTTTGGTATTGCAAGAGCAGGAGCAGTAGTGAAAAACTCTGGTTCCTGCAGAGTTTGGGTCTCACTTAGTGGATGGAATAAGACATCTAAAATTGCTGTATCTAAGAAGGGAAGACAAGATTATGAGTAATGTACCTGAGCTGCATCACCATACCCTTTAACTTTTGCGAGTACTTGAAGTCCTAACTTAAGTGCCTTCTCTCCGCTAACTAGGATAAGAGCAGCAGCACCATCGCTGTGAAAGAGAGACAAATTCTATTTAAGAGAAAGAGATATTGAAAGTCTAACCAATATCCACTTCATAGGTTGACTAAAAGATGGGAATATATATATATATGGTCATCGAGAAAAAGAACCTTATGCTAGAAGCATTTCCAGCTGTAACAGTGCCTCCATTTTCCTTGAAACTCGGACGGAGTTTCCTCAATTTGGCAGCATCAAACTGAGACATTGAGACATTATACATTTAGTAAAATGTACTTAATTAGATCTATTTTTTGGAGTTATCTAAACATAAGTTTCATTTTCTGAAATCTAATAACTCGTACAGCACGCAAACATGAACATGGATAAAACACAAATTCAAGTACACTGGATAACATATATAATGGCATTAATGCATAGTCTGTAACCAAAATGGCACATAAATCACCTTCCCAAGACCTTCGTCCTTGTCAACAATGGTTGATGTCCTACCCCTTCCTCCAGAAACTTCAACCTGCATGATCAATTTACACTTACTGTATATTCACCATGTATAACACATTAACCCAAATGATATAAAAATATACTAACCGGCACGATTTCCCACGTGAAAGCGCCAGCTTCCTGTGCAGCAATACCACGCTCAAAACTCTGAACGGCATAGTCATCCTGCATATCATCAGTAGGACACCAATCAACTAGTTAATGTTTTGAGTTTCCATAAACAATTATATTCTTGTTTTTCACAGTTTCAGAGAGAGAGAGGTAAACTATTAAGGCATCAAGAGCAAGATATGACAGTGAAACTATACAGAGGGTCTACATAGTACTACCATTAATGGGAGAAAAATATGCAACAAGCAAAAGTTAATTCAAAAAATTAAGGAACAACATACTTGCTGCTCCCTCGTGATCTCATACTTCTCGGCGCATAATTCTGCACAACTTCCCATCCCACAGTCATTATAAACATCCCATAGTCCATCCTTTAACATTCCATCTACTAAAGAATCATGACCAAATCGAGATCCTTTCCTGCATCAAAAATTTTCATAAGAAACTACGCATAGACTACATAAACAAGTGATTGCGTAAAACCACATCATTTTTACCTTGCTTCTGCAAAATACTTTGGTGTATTAGACATACTTTCCATACCACCGGCCACAACTACATCATTGATCCCCAGCTGAATACTTTGAGCAGCAAGCATAACAGCTGCAACCATACAGCAACTCGTTAAAACGGTCAAATCAAAACTCTAAAAACCAGAGTCAAACTCCCCAAAGTTCTTACCTTTCATCCCTGATGCACAAACCTTGTTAACTGTAGTACAAACAACAGAATTAGGTATTCCAGCACCTAAAGCAGCTTGACGAGCAGGAGCTTGACCCAAATTAGCACTAAGAACATTGCCAAAGACAACTTCTTGTACAAGAGATGGATCAACATTGGCTCTCTTCAACGCAGCTGAAACAGTAAAAAACCAAATAACATATCAATTATAAATTAAGCTAAATACTTTACACAAAAATGGGATCTATGTATTACCAGCTATAGCTAAAGATCCAAGCTTTGTAGCAGGTAATGATGATAGAGATCCAAGAAAGCCACCCATAGGTGTTCGTGCAACACCCACAATGCAAACATCTGTTTTCACCAACATTGGTGTATTAGCATAATAACTTACACAAAGTTTTGATCTTTCACATAATACATTTCACAAATTTTTGATCTTTTGAATGAAGAGTGTTGTTTACCTCTTGGATTAACTGAATCTGCTGTGTGGGCCATCTACAAAATAGAGTTGAAAGCGAAATGTTCATGAAGTAAAAGTCAACCAGGGACACATTTGATCAAAGAGCTAGATCCATATAAACATTTGGATCCATAAGAAATGTAAGAGGTCTATGGAGATCGCTGCTTACCTTTGATTCTTCAATTCCAGAGAGAGCGAGAAAATGGAGGAAGGACTATTTTCTCTCCTACCCCTCTCTAAAAACATTTTTTCTTCGATATCCGTGACCTTCAAACAAACTCAATAAATGTCATAAAAACCAAGAAAGTTACTTAAATTACAAAAAAACCGTGACCTTCAAACAAACAAACGGGCCTTAACCTAACCCATTAACACTGAGCCCAATAACAAGAATGAAAGGAGAAAATCTGAATTAAACTAGCTTAGTTCCTATCACAATTTAACCCAAGAAGCTAAATTAAACAGAAATTGAAATTACTACCTCGTAAAAAATTCGAATGGAGAACTGAAACAATAATAATTTCAATACATTCAATTCCTAACAATCGATCAATTCAGAAGAGCAAGCTCTAGGCAGACCCAAGCAGAAATCTATGGACACTGGAGGATTAGATTGAATCCACTACCATAATCATAAAGAGAGTATCAGAGATGCGAATTCCTATTCAAAAGTTACGAGCAGCATCGTCGATACAATGACACAAGATCGAAGGCAGATCCAAAAATTGAACACACAACACAGTAGCTGAAAAGTAAAGAAGAGTGACCATAGTTACGATTTTTAGCCGATTGAGAAAAGCGAAGCTCAATTCCATGAAGAGATCTTCCACAAGCTGATGATCGTCGAAAGAATCCTTCCGTCCAGCACATCTAATAGAAAGGCCTGAAATTCAGGGGTATAAAAGGAATATAAGTTTGTTAAATATGGATCTTACCCCGGGTCGTCGGATTCATAAGAAGTTATTTTCCTTTCAATTTTCCAGTCCGTTTTTGTATTTAGTAATGGATTCGAATCTGTGGTACCTGATTTGTTTTAATATAAATTTGTAGTTTTTGTTTTTTTACTGTTTATAAATATTTTTATTTTTCATATAATTTTGATGTGCTATTTTTTTTTTTTATCATTTATAAATATTTTTATTTTGCTTATTTAATATATATATTTGTAGTTTTTATTTTATTACAGTTTATAATATATTTAACATGATTTCAACATTGAATTGTAGTATTTTCTATTTAGAAATAGTAAATTTATGTTGTTTGATTCAAACGTAGGGAGAGATAAATGAAGTGATGAGTAGGTGTGAATATGAAAATCAATTCTACAATGTATTTGGAAGATTTAGAAAGAAATGTTTTGTTGTGTTGTGTCGTCTTTTTGGTGAATCAGTGATGATAACTTCGATGAAAAAGAAAGAAGAAGAAAAAAGAAGAATGTCGCGGCCAAGAAGAAAGAAGAAAAATAATATTTCTTGCCATATGCTTAATTTCTATTAGTTAAAAGTTAATTATTCCCATTAATTTTCACCAATCTAAACCAACCACATCTTAATCCTTTTTTATTTTTCTCACCGATTTGTTTTCTTTTTAATTAAAATTTATTTAAAATATTACTTAGTTAATTGAGGGAATGAGAGTTATTTTAGGAAAATCACTTAAAGAGGGGGATGAGAGGTTAATTAGGGGTAGAGAAAAAAAATGTTTGGGTAAATGGATATTAGAGAGAAAAATCCGAAAATAGAGGGAGAGCTAAAGAAAGTGATGACTCGTTGGTAATATGAAAATCAATTCTACAATATATTTGGAAGAGAGAAAGAAATGTTTTGTTTTGTTGTGACTTTTTTTGGTGAATCAACAATGATAACTTCGAAGAAGAAGAATGTTGCGGCCAAGAAGAAAGAAGAGAAGAATACTTCTTGCCATATGCTCAATCTCTATTGGTTAAAAATTAGTTCTTCCCATTAATTCTCACCAATCTAAACCATCCACCTCTTAATCACCTTTTTTTTCTCTCACCGATTTCTTTTCTTTTCTTTTTTTAATTAAAATTTATTTAAAATATTACTTAGTTAATTGAGGGAAGAAGAGTTAGTTTAGAAAAATTACTTAAAGAGGGGAATAAGAGATTAATTAGGGGTAGAAAAACAAAATGTTTGGGTAAAGGGATATTAGAGAGAAAAATTTGAAAATGGAAGGAGAGCTTAAGGAAGCGACGAGTCGTTGTGAATATGAAAATCAATTCTACAATATATTTGGAAGAGAGAAAGAAATATTTTGTTGTGATGTGCCATCTTTTTGGTGAATTAATGACGATAACTTCGATAAAGAAGAAAGAAGAAGAATATTGCGGCCAAGAAAAAAGAAGAAGAATAATAATTCTTACCATATGCTTAATTTATATTGGTTAAAAATTAACTCTTCCCATTAATTTTCACCAATCTAAACTAACCATCTCTTAATCTCTTTTTATTTCTCTCACCGATTTCTTTTCTTTTTTTAATCAAAATTTATTTTAAATATTATTTAGTTAATTGAAAGAATGGGAGTTAGTTTAGAAAAATCACTTAAAGGAGGGGGATGAGAAGTTAATTAGGGATAGAGAGAAAAAATGTTTGGGTAAAAGAAAATTCGAAAATAGAGGAAGAGCTAAAGGAAGTGATGAGTAGTTGTGAATATGAAAATCAATTCTACATTATATTTGGAAGAGATAAATAAATGTTTTATTTTGTTGTGGCGTCTTTTTGGTAAATCAGTGATTATAACTTCGATAAAGAAAAAAAGAAGAAGAATGTCATAGCCAAGAAGAAAGAAGAAGAAGAAGATTACTTCTTGCCACATGCTTAATTTCTATTGGTCAAAAATTAATTCTTCCTATTAATTCTCACCAATCTAAACCAAACACCTCTTAATCCCCTCTTATTTCTTTCACTGATTTCTTTTCTTTTTTAGTTAAAATTTATTTAAAATATTACTTAGTTAATTGAAGGAATGAGAATTAGTTTAGAAAAATAAAGCATCAAATATCGCCACATATCAAATTTATAATTTATAGTTAAAAATAAATTATTAATATATTAACCTAATTTTATTTAAAAAGAATCTATTAATATATTAAAACCATAAAACTTCTTATCCTATATGAAAAATAAATTATGAATTTGTTAATATATTCAAAAATTTAAAAAAGTGAAAAAAGAAAATTTTCAAATATTCAAAAAAAATCCGTAAAGTTTCTTATCTTATCAGAGAAAGAAAAGAAGATTCATATATTCAAATTAAATTGCATAATAAAAAAATTAAGAAAATAAGTAATAATAATATTTGTAACATAACTAAATAATAAATTGGAAAATAGATATAAAACATGGTTTACGTGTGTATTATAAAACATTAACCATAAATTTATTATCCTAATAAAAAAAAAAAGAAATCCTGAATTTGTTAATCTATTCAATTTTAAACAGAGTGAGAAAAAATTGTTCATATATTCAAATAAAAACCATAATGTTCCTTATCTTATCCGAAAAAACTCAAATTTTAATTAAATTAGACATTAAAATTAGTTTACGTGTGTATAATAAAAATATTTGCTCGTTTGTAGTGGTGAATTATTGTGAATCTATACCCTCAATTTTCTAAATTATTTTATATATTTTTAAAAAAACTTTATTCATGAAATTATAATTATTGACTAATATTTTTCAAAACAACTAACCAAACAATAAAATATAGACTTTTAAATTTTCATTTTCCTAATATATTTTAAATATTATTATTTGGATTTAAATGAATCATAAGCTAAATTGATTGGGATAACCCATGACTCTATAAAATTTAAATAATCTAGATCAACAAATATATCCATTTAATTTCATTGTCTAAATGGTTAAATATGTCTACCTATGAACACATAAATTAATTTATAATAATTGTTTTCCAAATTTAATAATAATTAATTAAAGAAAGTTAATAAATTGCGAATTACAAATTTTATGAAATTATAAAATTAGTTTTAGTGGGAAATTGAATGATAGCCGTTTTAGAAAAATATAGGAATAATGTTTTAGACATAAATTGCATAATTACATTTGTTAAAATTTTACTTAAATTATTTATAATGATAATATTTGCCAAAATTTTGGTGTTGACAATTTAACATTACTAAATTTTTTAATATGTTAATAGTGAAATTAAAATATGGAAATGTAAATTAATTTATTCAAATAGGAAAACAAATATATGTAAATAATTAACTTCTAACTAAAAAAAAGATTTCTACTTAAAATAACATGCGAACCAATCTACTTAAAAAAAAGATTTCTACTTAAAAATCCCCTATCATATGAATTCTAATCTAGTATTTATATATTATGCAATATATTTAACATACCATGCTATATATTTGATTTATCATGCGAACCAATGATTTTATAATATCACGTGTGTAAACAATAATTCTATAATACTAGATAACATGTCATATGCACAAATATTATATGGGCTCACTTTCTGCATATTTTGCCTCCTACAAATATTATTCACGTTCATTTGCACACACATATATATATATATATATATATATATTTTTATGACCAACTCTTACTTTTCTCTTCTTTTGGCAAATTTTTAAAAGTTTTGGTATCTTTTTAATTTTTTTATTTTTTATTTTTGGTATGCGCTTAATTGTCTATTTTAAAAAAAAAAGAGTAGCCAAGATAAACATGAATTAGTATTAATTTTTGCTTTAGTATAACATAATTTTCAAATTGTTATTATGATAAAATTTATATTCTTATATATAGATTTTATATACTTTAAAAGGAAACCTTTACATTTTAAACTAGTATTCTGAATTTATTTTAAATTAATACTGACTGTGAGATAACTTTATAAGATATATTTAAATAAAATTCATATTAAAATGAAAATTTCCAAATAATTTGAATTTAAAATTTTTCTGTTGGTGTAAAATTTTATTTTATGAATTTAATATATAGCAATATAAGTTTTAAATTTAACTATAGTTGTTAATATAAAGTAAAATATAGTTAATTTGGAATATCTACTTGAAAAATCTTTTAGTTAATTGTACAAATATATTTATATACTATAAAATCACAATTCACTCTGA